>JAXRKP010000041.1:450000-540000 GCA_037039925.1 Doris montereyensis
CTACATTTATGGAGACCGAGTCGATTGAGATTGCTGAGAAGGAAAGGGAAGGGTCTCAACTTTCACTTGTTCCTCGTTCTAGTGTTATATCGAGGTCCAACGATTCGCCAAGTTCTACAGTTGCTCAAAAACCCAAGAAAGTATTAAGCGAGGATGATTTTACGGAGGTAAGGCTAGATCTCTCTCATATATCACAGCATCATTTTTATTTTTATAGATCTAGACTATATGTAATGAACAATCGTGAGGTAGTAGTTCAGTTGGGATGATTTCGCAGTCAGTGTAATTTCCGTCAATGCCTTCATGGCAAGGCGCTTAATGCTGAGACTGATGGGCTGGTCATTAATTCAATCGCTGACTCAGTGTCTGGTACCCATGAATTTTGTTTCCATTGTATTTAGATCTCTCATCTTCATCCATATAAAATCGCATTTTAGCACTGCCAATATTTCACACCAATACAATTACAAACCCAAGTTTAGACTCCCTCTCTTCTCGCCATTCTATGGTGTGTTCACAAGTCATCTCTCTATTATTACTGCTGGATTGGCACTGTTGCCCATAGGTGCAATCTGAGTAAAATCACTGTGGAAGTGCTAATCTTAGTATCATAGGAGCCCCCCCCCCCTCCCACACACACACACTCTCCTCATGAAGAGGATAAAAGTTGTATTTAACAGGACCAGTAATGTGGATCCCTATTATTCTTGTTCTTGTTATAATTCCCTGCCATCAGGAAACAAATTGACATTCAAACACAACTTCTGTTTCTTTTAATGCCTTTCTGAACCCCCACTCTCACTTCAGGATTGTAAAACTGGGGATATCAAAGCATATAATAAGATAAAAATTGGATAACAGGAAACAGAAATGTCCCCGGGAAGGCCGAGGCCTAGACCACAGAATATGGATGTAGGCCTTGCGGAGTGGCAAGAGGGGGATTGCACTTCAGCACTGCCAATAATATGTCAGTGAGTCCAATGGTCATGTCAGACTGTCCAAGAGGCTAGTGAGAGGAGAGGGGATCATACGTTACATCTTGGTCAGTCAGCCTATGGTGTCTGTTTTCTTCAATGAATGAGTTGGGTAACAGTATCGTAATGTCTTACCAATGTCAAGTTCTGACACTGCCTGCGACTATGACGTTGTTAATATATTTTCCATTATATGTATTACTTAGGTCAGGGATTTCCGTAGTTGGACACATCCAAGGGCCAGGGGACATAACTGAGAAAAAATGGGGGGGAAAGAGAGCAGTTGCTTCTAGTTGCTGCAGTCTTACGTTACTGGTTTCACTCGTTTCCACCCATCTGACACAGTCTGGGACTAAGACAACAGACGTTTCATTTGAATATGATCAGTTCAGATGTCACTGTTGACAGACAGTGTGACATCAGACTGTGACTAAACATTGATATGAAAGTTAGTGACTTTCATTTGCTGATTGTTATACAGTAGTGACCGCCTAAATGCCCGGTGCTTGGGAAGCAGACAAAGCGGGCATTTCGGTAAACGGGCATTTAGGCGAAAGTAGGTCAGGGGCAACAATTTGAGGAAGGCCTATTTTTTGTGAAGTTGGGTTTCCCTAGTGACTTGTCAATTTCGTTCAGGATTAGAAGCTTCTTTGTTAGTTATTTCTTGGTTTATCCATTTTATTTTCAAGATGTAGATCTGTATGTAGCTGTGCAAAATTCAAGTTGTTGCTATGGAAGCTAAGAGAAAAAGGACCTGATCCAGTGTTCCCTCATTAACTGGCATAACTCACACTACAATCACGTGAATTATTTAATCATGAGACCTGTGACAAGTAATTATATTATGCAAATTTGGATGAGAAAAAAAACCCCTCATCCAATGGGACCAATGTGTGAATAAATTAACACGAATCTTACTACTCCTTCGATTCATAATCCTCACGTTAAAATTAAGACAACAGACAGACAAGGATAAAGATTCATAGCCAGATCGTTTGTTTTGGAAAAGTCATTAGCTGTACGAAAAATTTAATGCATTAAAAAGGGACACCTGAAAACCATTTAGCTTATTAACACTGAGGTGGTGAGCGCGCGGATGGGTTGATCATCTCTCGCCACGAAGACCGAAGTCACATTGGATACGGCCAATGCCACATAGGGGAGCAATAAAACTTTCTGACCTTGTCTCCTGATCGCGATGAGCACCCGGTCTAAAGACGCCAGGTGATTGCATGCCACTTACGACAACAAGAAAGAGATGTGGGTGGAGTCCAGAAGACTTCAATTCTAATTGCCCGATGAAACCAGTGATCCAATGGGACAAAGGATGTGCTGTACAGGTGGGTGGAGTTATGAAGAGAAAATTGGTCAACGTTTAGTACATGGATAGGTAATGAAGAGTGGTTGCAATGCATGGTACATTGTTGACGGGCATAAGCCCTATTAGATTAGCGATCGGATTACATGTATGATAAAGAAAAACAGAATATTTAATCAATTACAGACACATTTTATGATACTTTGGAGAAAAAGATACCTACATTTGCCGTTGAGACTGGGCATTTAGGCTAAAATCTTGGTTTTGAAACGGGCATTTGGAGGGGCAATTTATATAGAAAAAATCGGTTTCACTGATTGCGGGCATTTAGGCGAAACGGACATTTAGGCGACGGGCATTTAGGTCACTACTGTATATGACAATAATTCCAAATGTGAAACTGCGTGAAGTAGTTATTTGTAGAAAATTTTGTATAACATTACTGCATAGATGCTATATAATTAACAGATTTATCTTTAACCGATCTTAGACCTTAGTCCTTCCTGTGCCATCAGCACATCGGGCTGTCAAGGAACTGCCAGGCTCTTCTGTACTGGGCTATTTCCTCTTCTTCTCTTCACAACAGACCTTTCTCTCCACAACAGACCTTTCTCTCTGAAGTCCCTGTATGTATGGTTTTTCTCCATGGCAACATGTCTTTTCTTGTTTGGTTTCCATTTTAGGACTCATTTGGTATTCTTTCTTCTTCCATTCTCACTACGTGCCCAAACCACCTAAGCCTTCTTTCTCGTATTATGTCGGACATTTCTTTTTCATTTGCTATTCTCATTATCTCTTCGTTTCGTATTTTGTCATGGTATGTAGCCCCTAGTATTTTTCTGAGACATCCACAAGGAAATGCATTTGGTTTCTTACTTTCTGCTGCAGATATCTACCAGGTCTCGCTTCCATTTATGATAATGAATAATATAGATATATCAAAGTGGCATGGTATACTTTTAGTTTTGATTTTAGCCGGATGGTTTTAAATGTTATATTTTGGTATTTTTCCCAGCTGCGCCTGCTGTTCCTAATCGGACCCTTTAAATATCTTCTCTTGCCTTTCCATTGTTGCCTTTACTCTTGTAAAATCCTTCACAATCCTGAAACCTCACACATGCATGCTGCCCAAGGTTATACCCTTTGTCATCTTATCCCAACACCTGTCATGCTCAGCAGTGCCTTGCAAAGATCTACAATTTAATTTTATGGTACCTGAAAATAGGGACGATGAACACAATAGCCGCTTTTCAGTCTTTAATGTCTACTCACTAAATCTAGATATATTTGTGTTTATAAAGGCTTTGATTTTGATGGAAATGTGATTTTATGATATCTCAAGATTTAACGTATTACTGAATTTTGCTCAATATCGAAAATTAAATGGTGTGCATGACTATGGATATCCTCCCCATAGGTCTACTTACCAGGGTAGAAGATCCAAGGGACATAACTGAGATTTTAAACATTAAGGGGAAAAAGAGTGCATGTTATTGGTTGCTCAAATTTACAGCACTATTTTGTGAGTGTTTGAGACGGCAATCTGACACGGTGAGAGACCAAGGACAACAAAAAGTTGATTTTAACACTTTATAGTTCAAAGGTTGAAATGGACAGTGTGACATCAGATTGGATTTGATTTGATTTTACCCACGTCTACAACTATAGTGATCTCTGGGTTTTCAGTAGGATTTTTAATTTTGCCCGGACCCTGCCCTGTAAACAACTAAGGGATCTTTAACGCGCATAGAGTGTTGTGATCTGCACACGGGACCTACTCAATCCAGAACTTTCAGATTGTAGTGATGGTGGTGTATTCATATTATTATTGTTATTGATGTAACATCATGTTGAGTTGATACTGTTGGTCCATCAGATTTAAATTTGGCGATTTTATTTCATGATGATTGCTATTACCTTACCTGTAATCATTTAATTCATATATGAATATATGTATTTAATGAAACCTTTATTTTATTTGTGTAGTTAATTTTTCTCTCTGTATTTTCAGGGCATTAGTAAAATTATTGAGAGAGACTTCTTCCCAGATCTTCCCAAACTCAAGACCCAGGCAGAATACTACGAAGCGTTAAAGAAAAATGACCTTGTCAAACTCAGAGAAATACAGATGCGGTTTAAAAGACCAGACACTACTGCCTCAGAAATTGGTATGTGTTTTGTGTGGCCCACATTTTAAAACTTGATTTTCTTGAGAGTTGGCTTAAATTCAAGATCAGTTATGGTTTTTTTTTTCTTCATCAATCTATTTGAACACAACAAGATACGTGAAATTTGACTTCATTGTTAAAATTTAGAAGGGTACTTCAATAACCTGCTTACAAACCCAGGAGTTTATTTTCATATAAATCCTTCTTTGTCTGCTTCATCTTTCTTCCTTTCTATTTTTGTTGTTGTTGAGGCGTTGTAGCTGAACCGTAGTGTTATGAGCTTGTCATCACAACGGCACTGGTTCAAGCCCCACGGCTGGCGCGGGTGGGTTTTTTTTTCCGCAGCTTTGTACTCTTAGGAAAGGTACTTCACTCTACTTTACTCACTTGACTCAGGTGTGAATGAGCACCTAGCCATAGGTAGAGAAAGATCTTGTCAGAGTGTTAGTATGAAATGTTTAACAGGCTTGTGTACTGTGTGCTGCCCCGGGAGTTGAGAAGGGCTTTCAATGAAATGGCGTGTTAAAGGATGTACAGTTGGGAGCCTGCACTTGTGCAGGGTACGGGGACTATAAATCTATCTTTATCAAAATTGCCAAATAAAAAAAATTCCTAGATTATGTTCTGTCCAGAATCTGTCGATTTGTCACTTTCTATTCGTTTTCTCCAGTAACTTTGTAAGTAAAGTTCCTTCAAGGCCATTAAGGCCCATAGAGCCAGGGCTTATCCCGGTTTCTGTAGCGTGAAGTGGAATAAGTGACAATAATCACCTCCTGGCCAGGACGCTAGTTTTTTACTCCCAAGCTAGTGCTTGTACCAATTGCACCTGGGTAGAGTGGGGAAATGGGTGTTAATTGTCTTTCCCAAGGAACACAATGTCGGACCTGGCTTTGCTAGGATTCGAACTCGAGACCTCATGATCCCCAGTCCGGCAGCCTAACCACTCGGCCACCGACGCCACCTGTAACTTTGTACAGTTTCATAAAATCCATAGAACTCCCAGTAATATTGAATAGGCTTTTTGAATTAGGTATCTACCTCAAACAGTACAAATACAGTGATTTATTTATTTATACTGGGGCGCATTTCTCAGTCATCTGAACCCAAAGTGCCCGACAGTAAGTGAGTTAAGGCTGTCATTATTTCGATTTCAGTTACTCTAATTGTAAATATATACTGTTTCTTCCTAAAGTTCAAACACCAGCCACATTTGAGACTCCTGAGGGACGCAAAGACACGCCTGCAACAGGAAATAGCGTAAAGCCAACCACCGCAAAAGCTCGACCAAACACAGCAGCTGAGGATCTTGAAGAAGATTTGGATGCAATTCAAGATAAAGGTATTTCGTTTATTTAAATAATAATAATGATAAAACTAAATAGTTCTTGTATAGTGCCCCACCCCGACATATATCAAGCTCAGAGCTCTCAAACATGGATAAACGTTTTAAATCACAAGACATATGAATAATTTACACACACCAACGCAATATACACGTTATGCAGAGGAATTATTAATGACAATAATACAAATGTAAAGTATTATTCTTATTAATAGTTATAACTTTTTACTGTTATTGTTGTTACTATTATTATTATTATTATTATTATTTTTACTATTATTATTATGAATATGATTATGAACATATTTTTATGCGTTATTATTAGTAAATTAGCATTATTATTTTCTGTTATTATTTTGATCATTATTTGTATTTTTATTATTAGTATTGATTATTGTTTCATATGTTCTGGAGGGATTATGTAATTGTTTAAATTATAGCTTTCTCCAGGTTTCCATGATTGCACTGTCTTCCTTCAGTATTTCTTCTTTGGAGTTCTTAATTTGCCATATTGGGCATGCTTTGGTTTTTCTCATGCTCTTCATTGCTCCCTAAAACAACTTTTGATTTCCTTGATAGCTTTCTTGAAGTCTTTGTCCAAACTCTTCCCATTATTCCTGTTTTGTTTTCCTAACTTTCTCTTTGGCGATAGTTCTTTTACTTGCATAATCTATCCTATCCTCTGGCATCTTTGTTTGCAAGTATTTCTTCCAGGCATGCTTCTTTTCTTTGATCTTAGTCTTGACATTCTCATTCCACCATGTTCTTCTTTTCCCATCTCCTTCAATTTTTTTCCTACCACAGACCTCTTCAGTACAATTAAGGAGTGTTTCTTTATACAGTTGTCATTTTTCGTCTATTGTGCTATCATTTAAATCAATCTGCCTTTCCCTGATAAATCTTTTTATCCTAGCTTGGTATACCTGTTTTACTTCTGGTTTATTTAGTTCTTCTATTTTGAGTTTAGTAGCTTTCTTTTCTATCCTTTTCTGTTTGTTTTTCTCAGTCAGTAATCTCATTTTTTGCAATCAGTAGGTGATGACCACTAGATATTTCAGCTCTTCTGTTAACTCTTGCATGTATTGTACTGTAAAAAGGGAACTGCAAACGATTAACAGTTTATCATTGACTTTTCACACCTGTCTTCATTTACACTTTTATATTTTGGATATCTTTATATGGAAAAGGGGTGTTGGCTATTTTCATGTTATTCTTTAGGCAAAAATCTATTAGTTTTCTCTTCTTCTTCTTCTTTATAATGTGACATGGGTCATTCAAGTTCCATGAGAGCCCTTGAACGACAACGAAGTCACTTACAGCCTCATTTGGAGAAGTTGTGGTCTCTCCTTCTTTACCTATTACTATGCCTGATGTTTCTACATTGCTACCTACTCTAGCGTTTAAGTCTCCTAAAACCATTATTTCCTATTTGAGTTTGAGATTCTCTGCAGCTATTTGTAAATTGTTTTCGAAAACATCTTTTTTCTTCTTTGATAGCGTCTTTGTTTGGTCCATCAGCTATTAATAATTAAATTTCTCTTCCTTTTGGTTTACTGTTTACCTCTAATAACCGTGAGCTGATAAAATTCCAACTTTCTAATAGTTTTTCATACCTTTTATGCATTAGGAGGCCTATTCCTTTTTTACCTCTATCCTTTACATCTATTCCTGAAAAAGTTAAAAGTATGATTTGGTCCTACATTTTCTATCCCTTATCCTTTTTTTCTTTGTTTCTGTGATAGCCAAAGTGTCTGCTTTAAACTTTTGCAATTCTTCAGCTAATTCTAACTCTTTTCCATGTTCCAAAAATCAAAGTCTGCGTTCATTTCCAGAGCCATCTTCTTAAGGTCAATCTGGATATCATGTCTTTGTTTCTCTGAATCGGTTCGTTTCGGGCAAGCAGGTGATTAGCCACTTTACCCTAGGTAGGCTGCCACCTTGAGACCTCCTACCAGGCATTGTTTGTGATTTTCTGTTCAGGTTAACTCCCTTAACCTTTGGTGGGCCAAAAACCCACCCGTAGGCAGCAGGTTGTGATATTCTGTCAGGGTTAACTCTCTTAGCCTTAAGGGCGTCCTACTGAATTTTCACTTTTTTCCCTAATGCATTTTTAGTAATTTTTTCCTGCCAATGTGTTGCTTGCATCTAAGTTACTATGTAAATGTAAAAAATTTTGGGAAAAATTATTCGGTTGCCATGGTAACGGCGGCCATGTTGAATTTTGATGCCGAAATTTAAAATCTTAAAATCTCAAAAAGTATATGGGCTAGCAATGAAATTCTTTTTCAGACATATTCTTTAAACCCTTAAATAAGGAGTAAGACATATTTAATTTATCTCAGCTGTTTTTAAATGTGCTTAAAAAAATCAGTATTTTATTAAAAAATAACTATTGATAAATTTTGTAATATTTTGATTTTAAAGGTGCACAAAAGATATGAAAATCAAAATAAACCAGTGAAAATCTCTAGTTCCCAATAACAAATACTAGTCTAGCTGTGTACCAAATTTCAACACTCTGGCATGAACACTTTCTGAGATTTTAAGATTTTAAAAACGTTGTATGCTAGAAATCACATCTTTTGAGAAAAACGGGTTTGAAAATTCAACTTTCTTCAGAATGATACAGCCATATTAAAATTGGCCATAGATTACCTTTTCAGGCTTTATATAAAAAAATCAACTGATGTACTCAATTCTAAAGATGTTGAAGTAGCATTCTATGGAGTGGATTTGGAAAATGGGTATTATGAGCCCAAGACTGATACTAAACGCTGTTACAGCTCACCCCGGACGCCCCGTTTGGATTACAAGACTGCCTGCAAGGCAGCAGGAGACTCAAGGAGGGCGGGGGCACCTATTCCTCGTGAAATAAGGGCAAACACCTGCACACTTCCCGGCAGATTATATATGTTTATAATATATATGACATGTATTTAGACCAGAATAAAATAGATTTTCTATCATTCTTTCTTGAGTTATTTATAGAAAATGTAATGAAAAAATTTCATAAAGGGAATAAATCAATGTTCTTCTTTCTGATTTTTTTGGTCATTTATGTATTTTCTTATTTCAGATTCCACAGCTCCTAAAGGAAGTTTAGATTTATTCCTGTCACGAAACACTAGTGAAGACAGTGCTTCTTTTGTCGAAATTCTAAAGGAATCTGAACAGAAGCGTCGTGTGAAGCATGCTTGGGTTTTGACAAGGAAAAGAACAGCTCTCTGTAAGTCACTATTAGTTTGTAAATATGAAAAAAAGTCTTATTTAGATCTATACTTGATTTAAATTTATGCAGGTTTACAATCTTAATACAGTGATGAATGCCAAACCTAACTTTCAAAGACATTGATCCAACTTTAAACCTGTTTTGTAAAGTCAAATAGTTTTCAGAATATAAACATCTTTAAAAAAAAAAGGGTATAAATATGTGAAAGAGAAATATTACCCTAAAAACATTATTATTAATTATAGTCTCTGTGATTTCTCAACACTAGAGTGTTGGCTATCCAGACTTTATTCTGTGGATCGCAAATTTATCGATCGCAAATCTGAAACACACATGGCTGAGAGAGAGAGAGATAGACAAACAGAGAAAAGAGAGAGAGAGAGTAAGGTGGGAGGGCAGGGCTTAATGCTCTAAGGCTTCAGTGATTGGCCCTCGATCTCACTTGCGCACAAAGCAGTTAGAGAGTGACAATCAAGGATGTTATAAATAAAATTGCATGACACCTTTCACATGTAGACCTTCTGCATAACATGAGGTATCTCCAATTGAGTTTCCACAAATGCATGGTATGTATAAAGGCATACTTTTTCTGGTACCCAAAGGACGACGTGTGCTTATCCGGGAGGTATTGAAATATAACGATAAATGCTGACACAATCTTTGTGAGGAACTAATTTATCGCCATAGAAGGAATACTCTAGTTTGACCAGTTTGATTGATTTTAAATCCGTCATAATACAACTCCGCCTGCATGCAGGACTTTTTTTTTCTCTCCCTGATGACTGTGAGTTGTTGTATTGGCAGCCATGTTTCCATTACAAATTGTTCCGATGAATGGGAACCGGAACAGAATCAGTGTGTGTGCTCATGCTGGCTTTAAACGCTAAATTCATCTACTAGCCTATTTAAACAACAACAAATCAAATGCTGGCCACTCTAATGAGTAACAAGTAAGAAGTAATGAGAGGGACCCCAAAACAAATCCCATATAAAGCAAGTAACTTCTTGAAGCAAAATTTTCCGGTTCACCTTTGCCATGTCACTTTGCAAGCTTTTTTGCACTTGGATTTGTTTTTAACGAATTGTCATTTTCATTTGTTACAGGAGCATATCAACATGCTTGCACTTCCACCAATTGAGGAGCAGGCGGTTATCAAAGACAGACCGAGTCGTCTGACCACTTGGAAATACATCAACGCAAACTCAGTCATGTATGTTCCGCCAGGTAGGACTTGATTTGATGTTGACTAAATAAATAGGTACATGTTCAATTAAAGGATTGTGGTGGTGGTGGCCAAGCGGTCAGGCTGTCAGATTGTGGGGATCATGAGGTTCCAAGTTTGAATCTTAGCACAGCTAGGTCTGACGTTGTGTTCCTTAGGAAAGACACGTAACACGCTCCCTCCCCCCCCACTCTACCCAGGTGCAAATGGGTACAGATACAAGCTTGGGAGTAAAAACTTGCATCAGGCTAGCGTCCAGGCCGGGAGGTGATTATTATCACCTGTTCGTCTTCACGCTGTTGAAACTGGAATAAGCTCTGGCTCTATGGGCTGTAACGGTCTTGAAGGAACTTTTAATTAAGGGTATTTGGGGCATCTTGATTGGCGAGTTTGAGACTAAAATGTTGATTTTCTGTTCTTTATATATTTGGATAGAGCGATTGTTTATCTACAAGTTTATGGCAAAAAAAATGTCCATGTGATGTAAAAAAATTGTTACACAATATTTTGTAGGCGAGGGTAGGTAAAAACTGTCAAAATTTTGACATAAATTATCCTAACACTGACTGAGAAGATGGCACTGAAAACCCATTTAACTGGCCAGCTATCTCCGCACAACGCCACATCTGGTCTTTTGACACGCCTCCTCACCGACTGGGCCTCGTGTTGAGTGATGTAAGAGGTGAAGGTCATGTACTGATGTTGAATTTGTAAACACGCGCACAAGTGTAGGAATGGAGGAATAAAACAAAAAACTGGTCATTATGACGTCTGTTTTCACAAAAGTTCACATCTAAACCTAGATTTTCAATCTTTTTTACATTAGTAAAACTGCCAGAGATTGTCAAAAGAGTAAGGGGCTGCTACAAGAAGGGCAACCCATCTGAAGTGTCTTTTTTGTGTTATTTTCTTTTGATTTCTTTGTTCGTTTTTTTCTCGAAATGTATTTTTTCCCACTAAATTTCTATCTCCTCCGTTATTTACCGACTGATTTGTATAATATTTGGCACACAAGTTCTTCTTGTCAATGTTAATAGAATGATGTTGGTTTTTTTTATATCTTATGAACGTTTTGAGAAAATATATTTTTTTATAATAAGAATGTCACTTTTGCATATAAATTATATATGTTATTTTCAAAAATTCATTAAAAAAAACTATCCAAAATGTCTTTTAAAAAAAGCCGACGTCACTCTTTAGATATTGAATGAGAAAAAACGATCTGCATAGGTTTTGAGTGATTTTATTCATAACAAAGAAAGAATATAGATTTTGAAAATTGGGTCAAAATCCAAGATGGCGGCCGCTTCCTTGGCAACCAAGGACGCTACAAACTTTTCAATGATAAAGGATCACTATATTTTGACAGTTACTCATATATATACTAAAATCAAAAACCCTAACTCAAAGGCCAAAAAATCACTTCAGGAGATGCAGCTCTAATGTGGTTTGCTAACAGTGGTGTACACTAAAATACGCTTACCCCAGTTTGAAAATCCTTGGTTTGAAACTTATATTAGTCTGACAGATTTTCAAAGGCCTGATTTTTTCTTAAGAGATTATCCCATCCCCCTGTAAAACTTAAATTTTACTATAGTTCAATAGAAACTTACCTCTAGTCTGAAAGAACTTCTCTCCCTAAACGGCCTATTTTTTCGGGCAAAGTCAGCTTAACCCAAATCCCAAACTTGCTAGAAGGAGAATCAAAGCAACCTCACAGAAACAAAGCAAAACACAGAAAATAGGAAAGAAATTAGGCACGAACGGACGCATGTTCATGTGATTGCAGCGAGGGAGATAACTTAAAATAAAAACATCATATAGTGATGCCCTTGAATAATCTGATAGTCCGAGAAAGGCTTAATTCAAAATGAAGCGTCTAGTCCCATAAATTTTAGATTAAGGGCTTTCCAGTGTTATTTTGACGAATTTTAAGACAGCATTACAGTCACACAAGTTTTCCACTTTTTCCTTCTTGTCATTCATATACTGTTTTCAGAACTAATGTTTGATGCTAGTTATTACCATATCATCGGTGAAAGTCGCAAACCGTGTAGCAACACTTTTTCCCCCGCTTTTTTTTAATATTAGGAAGCCCCAATGCTTTGTCTAGTTGGAGTTTTCGTGGCAAAAAAACCAATAGAAACCCATATATTAACCATATTGGGTCTAGTTTTTGACACTTGCAAACCATGCATGTCTAGTGAAAATAGATTAAAATACACAGCGTGGTTTTCTTTGACTTTCTCAAAAAAAACCGTCCAAAATTGGACCCAACACGGTTAGCGACTTTCATCGTCGATATCACATTATGAAATAGCATGATTGCTCATAAACTCTGTATTGTGTGATTACGCAGGTGTTGAGTTGAGTGCCACAGAACTTATTGAGCTCCAAAAGCATAAATCAAAGCAGATAGTCCACGGGAACACCCACTTCCAGTACAGCCCCTTCAATCACCTCAAGAGCAAACAGGCCATGGCAAAGGCTGCATCGTTCAAAGCCCTTATAAATAATGGTAAGTGTTTTAAACAACAAGCATGCCCATAAGTTATGTTGGATTATGGTTTCTCTTTATTATAGATATAAAGCTGGGTGTGGTTAACTCAGAAACCACTGTATCGGTTACGGCCGATGTCATGTACGATTGTAAGATCAAATTAGTACTCGATCCTGAAGTTATGCAGGCTTTCTTATTGTAATGACCGGGAATAGAGAAATTAGATCCTGTAACAATAAAAAGTTTTGTGGATCACATGCAAAACAATATTTTTTCAGTCAGTTAAAATACTGATTTGATCCAAGAGTTTTATCACTAAGAACCTTAAGCAGGCTATTTGAAATCTACATGCGAAATATGGAGGTTGTGGGTGCAGTGATTCCTGAGTTATAAATGGTCAAAGTTAGAGATGTTCAGCTATTTATATAGAGATATTACGTCATAGATAATGGTATGTCATAGACAAATTTAAGTCATATGTGATAGTACTGTAAGTCATGAAGTATGGCAAATGATAAATGATAATAAGTAGTCATGAATAATGGCAAGGCATAAATAAAGGTGTGGCTTCGGTTGCCGAGTGGTTGGGCTGCCAGACTTGGGATCATGAGGTCCCAGGTTTGAACCCTGGCAAAGCTAGGCCCAATGCTGTGTTCTTTGGGAAAAAAACACGTAACACATATTTTCCACACTTGAGCCAGGTACAAATGGGTACAATACAAGCACTAGGTCAGGTGTAAAAACCTGCATCAGACTAGGGTCCTGTCCAGGAGGTGACTATAATCATCTGTTCTGCTTCATGTGACAGAAACCCGGATAGGCTCTGGCTCCATGGGCCGTAATGGCCTTGAATGAACTTTCCTTTTACTCTACGTAAATCATTGCAGTCTTGATGAAAACATGTGCATTGTAAACAGAGTTGTTTTTATTTGGATCTTTTGGAATTTTTTTCTAAATAAAGAAAATGAAATCATATATTTCTATTCCATAACAAGCAACCATGACATCTAAAACATTACAAGGCATCGGACATTATACTCTAGTAATTTTTAATTTAAATGCATGCGTAAGCTACAAAAAGGATTTAATAATATTATTTTATCAAATGCCCAGTCATAAGAATCAAAGTCCTTTATTTGTCAATGAACAGACATTCAAAAGATTGATCATAATAATATATATATTAGATGATTGTCTATTGAGCTATATTCTTTAAAAAAACCCTGCAAAAATCAAAACTTTGGAGTGGACATAGTTTTTTTCATCGGAATGCCAGTGAAACGATGGTAAGTCATGAATGATAAATCATGGGCATCATAAATGCTGAGTAGTCAGAAATTGTGATAAATCACAGTCAGTAACAAAATACAGTCTTAGCATAATAAAAAAATTAGTCGTCGTAGTAGTTGTATAAACGATGATAGTATAAGTCATGATTAACCATAAGTTGTAAATATTCTAGGGCCAGTAAGTCACATGAATATTGCTAAAAGATGAGATTCAATGAGGATGTTGACTGTATGTGTATGGAATCAAAAGACATTATTTTTGTTTGGGTTTGAAATGTTGGTAAGAAGTGAAGTAAAGTAAGTCCCATAGTCAGAGGTGAGCTACGGGTAGCTAAGGAGTAGAGCCGCGTGATATTTCTAGACATACGGTCCGATGATGCGCGTGATAGCTATCACTTATTACTTTCCACGCCATCTTTACTTTTGCTGGGTTTGAATAGACCGCCTAGCAGTCCTAGCTACCCACCCATTTTGCTGCTGGGTCAACGGGAGGGCCAGAAAATTTGTTCGGACTGGGAATCGAGCGCGGGCCTCCTGAGTGGTAGTCAGATGCTTACCGACTGAGCTACCGGCACCTCTGGTAAGAAGTAGGCAAGACAAATGTATAAAATGTATGTTTGTAGTAAGCAAGTTTAACAGGACAGAGTCGTTTAATCCTCCCAGACACTAGGGGACTCGGTAGTGGGTTTGAGCCCTGCCAACGGTTGAAAAATTTTATCTCGTTTTTTTTTTAGCAAAATCTACGCCCCTGGTCCAGGTGGGTGGATCAACACCTAGTCCCATCGGAGATGGATGATAAAAAGGGGTCCCGTGTGTGGATTACAACACTGTGGACGTTAAAGATCCCTTGGCTGTTTACAGGGCAGTCCGGGCACAATAAAAAATCCTGCCGAAAACCCCAAGATCACCTTAGTTGTGGATGTGGGTAATATCAAATCAAATACTAAAAAATCCCAGACTCTATGGTGGCAGTTACAATATTGGCCGATTATATCCACCCCCGATTGTTGTGGTTAATTAAGTAATCACTCACTACCGTTATTTATTTCCTGACAAGGTAAAATTGGCCACGATGGGAAAGAGATACAGCCTGACCAGTCGCCGAATGTCAACGGCTACGGTTTTGTCAAGGCACCTTCACCAGCACCAGGGGTCATGGACTCACCTATGATGACCTGGGGCGAGGTTGACGGCACACCGGCTCGTCTTGACGCCAATGACCTGTCTTCAGCTTCACCAGGCCCTATTTTTAGAGTAAGTTTTCCCATGACATCTCAGAGTATGTGTACAAGTGTGTCTCCGTGTGTGTGTGTGTGTGTGGTACTGTAGTCGCTGGATAAAGACACGCCCAATTTGGGTGTCTGGAAAAAGCGTGCGTTTATGCATACTATGTGTTGATGTGAATTCAATTGGAGCTAATTCGTGTCATACAGAAGGCCTACAGGTAAAGGAGTCATGCAATTTTATTAATTATACCCTTGAATATCACACATGTGCGCAGGAGAGCCATAGAGAGAAAACTTGCCTTTGTGCGTATCGTCCGTCTCTATACACATTGTTATTATAAAATATCGTGAAAATTCGGTCAGCAGATGTAAGCCTGTGTCTATACACAAAGTGGGCTATTGAGTAACGTGCTTTAATCCAGAAACTACTGTACTTTTTACATTCAACTCTAAGAAAGATATGTAGAAGTAAAAATAAAGAAATGTGTGTTAATAATTTCATGCACTGGCAAGTAAAAGAGATTTCTGATTTCTCTCTATTTGGAATTCATTGATTTTAATGTTGGTCTGTTATTTATCTTATTTTACTTTTTTTTTGTTTATTTGCCTTGCTTGTAGATTCCAGATGTGCCTAAAAGAGACAGACTTGCTCTTGAATTGTCAGAAAAAGCCAGCAAGGCTCATAGAGCCAAGAAAGAAGAGGCCATCAAACAAGTGACTCGTCGATTCGCCAGGTATCAAAAGTTTCAGCGTTGATCCACTTTCCTTTAGAATTAGTTGAATTAGTTTTGGTAGTCTTCTTGTGGGAGATCAGCGGATTGAATCCTAGTAAAGGCTTACTTACTTCTAGTTGATTTGCTAGATCTGATTTTACGTCCTTGGGAAAGATGCTTACGCCAAACACGTTTTTCCCCAGTCGGCTCAGGTATGAGTGTGTACCAGCTATTGCTGGGAGGTAAAACTCGTGACCATGGGTGCCACTATTCCGGTCCAAACCGTAATTCCGTTTTGACAGATTCTGTCCAAAAAAATCTCCAGTTTGGCGATGTTCTCAAAACGAATTCTCCGTTTCACCTAGAAAGAGACAACTGTATGTAAGTATTTTAGTGTTTTTGTAGTCACTTATACAGAAAACATGACATTAATACAATTACATTGTACAATAGGTTATGCCTATGTTGTGCATTTGGGAGCATTTTCAGGTTTGACAAAATTGAAAATTTAAAGTTCAGGTTTCAGTGACCTTGGGTGCTGGCACCCATGCTTGTGACAAGCCAGCATTCTGTCTGGAGGGTGAACTTGTATCGTCTTGGAGTCTGAAATTGTGAAATGCTGCAGAAATTTGTTTGTGCTGTGGCTCCAGCATCTGGGTCGTAATAAAGTAAAGTTCCTTCAAGACCAGTACGCCCGTAGATCTGGAGCGTATCCCGGTTTCAGCCGCGTGAAGCGGAACAGGTGATAATGATCACCTCCCGGCCAGGATGCTAGTCTGATGCAGGTTTTTACTCTCAAACTAGCGCTTGTACCCATTTGCGCCTGGGTAGAGTGGGGAAAATGCGTGTTAAGTGTCTTTTCCAAGAAACACAATGTCGGACCTAGCGTTGCTAGGATTTGAACCCGGGACCTTATGATACCCAGTCTGTCAACCTAACTGCTCAGCCACTGACGCCAAGGCCTCTGGGTCTTAAGGGATCTTTATTTTTTCTTTCAGAAGGGAACCAAATGGGAATGAAATTGACGTATTCAATCATACTCCAAAGAATGAGATTGACGTATTCAATCATGCTTCAAAGAATGAAATTGACGTATTCAATCATGCTCCAAAGAATGAAATTGACATATTCAATCATGCTCCAAAGAATGAGATTGACGTATTCAATCATGCTCCAAAGAATGAGATTGACGTATTCAATCATGCTCCAAAGAATGAGATTGACGTATTCAATCATGCTCCAACATCTATGGCAGAAACGCCTACTTGCGGTATAGAATGAACCAAAATTTGAACGGTGTAGTAAAATTTTCTCAAAATGTGTTCTGTCTATGTGATGATGAAGTATTGAACATAAAGTTCTAGAAGAGTTACGCAATAGCTTTCGATGGCAGAACAGGACATGATATCATTTTATATTTCCAATAAGGTTATGGACTACTTTTTCAAGTGCTTCTTTTTAAAAATGCTGATAGAAAGAAATCTATAAAGCAATAAACAGAACCTATTCCCAAGCGTTGAAGGTAAAGAAGGATTATTTGACTGGTTTACAAGCAAACGAGAAAGAGTAGTAGGTCAAATTTTAATGTTAAAAATAATTTTACCATCATTATGTCCAAATTAGAATAGCTGTTTGCATATTATATCATAACCCCCTGGTTACTAGGGTTCTAAGAATGCTGGACCTAGTTTTGAGAAAATTGACATCGATGGTTTCAGTCTCTGTATTTCCTTAATTAAAATATCGAGAACATCATCATATACTTTTACATGATATGGATTAAACTTTTTATAAAAAATAAAGTTCATGTCGTAACATGTACTGGAAACTTGACAACTCTTACTCCCCCAAACTTTTAGCGAGAACCGTACTTAGTCTCCAGTGTTGACCTTGTGGAAAGATCGAAGCTCTTGACTGCTGACCTTCTGGAAAGAGCAAAGCCCTTGAGTGCTGACCTTTTGGAAAGAATGAAGCCCTTTGGTGCTTACCTTTTGGAGAGAATGAAGGCCTTGAGTGCTGACCTTTAGGAAAGAGTGAAGCCCTTGAACGCTGCTGGGCTTTTTGGCCTTTTTTCACGAAAAAATAATCTCGCTTACTAAATATTGGAATAAATGAATAAAGGAAATTGCAAACAATAAAATCCACCAGGCAGGGTATGTCCCAGATCTCGATTTGGACTGCTGTTGTATGGTTGTATGTAAAGGGAAAATTGTTGGAAAGTCGTCCATGCTATCACCATCAGTCAATTCTACTTCATCTCCTTCCTCATTTATCCAATATAAGTTATAAGTAACAGTTTGAGTCCTTTTAGGTCTAGTTGTAGTCGTTTCACTACGTTTTCCTCTCTCATGCCGCCTTACTAAGCGTAGGATGGGATTCTGTCCCTATGTGATGGTTCTGCAACATCTAGACCTATGTAAGCCTTTGGCTATTGTTATATCAATGAGGGGGAGGGGGGACTTTGTAGTTCAGAGGCAAGATGTCGGCCTCTCAACCAAAAGGTTTGAACCCTGCCGACGGTTGAATAATTTTCTCTTTTTTGTTTGGAGCAAAATCTACCCTCCCCCCTGGTCCAGGTAGGTGGATCAACACCTAGTCTCATTGGAGACGGATGATAAAGAGGAGGTCCCATATGCAGATCACAACACTCTGTGCACGTTAAAGATCCTTGGCTGTTTACAGGACAGTCCGGGCAAAATTTAACAAAAATCCTACCAAAAAACTCCGAGATCACCTTAGTTGTGGATATGGGTAAATCAAATCAAATTAAAAAGTCATATCAAGGTTCTCATAGTTTAGATCTAATATGAACTCAGTATATTTGTAATCACTTTCTGACTCAATATCAGAGTCCTCAGTTGCTAAATCAATCATCAGATTTTGTCTGTTTAACGCCAAAAATAGCTAGCTTGGGGTGAGTCGGTGAAAAAAATTTATTAAAAAATACTGTAGAAGGACATAAATGATCGAGTCCAAAATGGCTGAGGAATCTCATACTAGTTACAGCAGTTTGATTACTGTAGTCATCAGCGGCCAAAAAATGTGCACTTCTGTCCCACAAAGGGTGCGGGAATAGCACTGACACTATAATCCGATTGCCCACAGCTGTTGTTAATGTGACATCAAGATACAACTTACATGTATTGTCTCATGAAACGATTGTAATAAAATAGATACAATATGTAATAATATATGTTTTGCAACATTCAATTATTGATATTGTAATTGTAATCAGCTGCAGGCTATCATTACTATGTGTTTATTGAAATTTTATGAACTCGTAATAATTACTCATATTAAAAAGATATTTTATAGACCTAGATAATAATACCAGTAATACTAATCAGTAAACTATTTTTTTGTCACATGTATTTTCAGCCCTTCTCCGTCATCGAAAATCGGTTTAAGCTCAGTGGAACGCATCAACTCCATGTCGCCAGCAGCTCAGAGGTTAGCCAGCAAGCGTCTGGGAATCCGAACGTCTACGGACAAGGCATTGCAAGAAAGCTATTCCCCTAGTCCTTCTCCCTCCCACAGATACCCTGGAACCAAAACTCCTACTAGATTAACTCCCTCAAGTAAAAGGTCCAACTCCTCACTAACGGGGACACCTTCAATATCAACCCCTAACAGCGAGAGAAACTCCGGTACATCTTCATCAGACACTTCACTCACAGATCATTTACTCCACCTACCCAAACGCAAACGACAAAGCGCTGTCGATTTCTTTTGATTTTGTAAAATGACGTCTTTTTAATGTTAATTGAATTGTTATGATGATAGCATATTTTACCTTGTACATTCAAATATTACATAAATGTCAATTGTTTGAACGAATATTGTCTTTCTTGTAAGAGTTTGTTGCCGACTCAATTACCATTGGGGGGCAGTGAAAAGATGTTGCTCATTACCTGATGATGTGGAAGTGTGTGAGTGCGTGTGTTTGTCTTCACAATTGATTTGACACATTGGTGACTCAATAATAAAAAGCCTTAAGGGTCCTGAAAGTGATTTTCTAAACTGTTCTAGCTATAGTATTTTAACGATTGTTTTCAGAACTTAGCGGGTCTGAATTATTGAGAAATAGTTGGGACTTTTTCAAATATTTATTATCGGTGCCATGGAAACGGTTATCATCTTGAATCTCCTCCACCAGTTTTTGTGCTATTCTTTTAAAGTTGCACACACATACTTCTGAACATGTTACCTAAAGACAGATAGAGTTGAAAAAATAAATAAAATCTCTACATATAAAACTGTACATTTCAAACTATGACCACACTAAGCTCAGGAACCACTGGGCCCACGACCTTCATGTTTTGAATGAAGATTTCAAATAGCCTGTTTTAGGTTCTTAGCGAATAAACTCTTGGATCAAATCAGTATTTTAATTGATTGGGAAAAGTCTGTTTTGCCTGTGATCCACGAAACTTTTTATTGCTACTAGGTCTAATTCTCGATTTCTAGTCATCAGTGAAGAGTGCTATACTATTAATTTGATCTCATAATTGTATTTGATATCACCCGTAACTGATACAGTGGTTTCTGAGTTAACCGCACTCAATTTTCAAGAGGCACAGCTTTATTATAAAGAGAAATCACAATCCAACATTATTTACGGGCATGTTTGTACGTGTATATTTATTTGTATTTTTACACTTCAAAAATGAGATAATCAAAAATGTAAATTTTTGCCATTTTGAGTCCAATGCATGAACTGTATTCCAATTTACTACTTGTCCTTTTATTACTAGATCTATGCTTTGTTGTTGAAACAACGCACAGTTCAGAGATCACGGGTTCACTTGCATTTATATTACCAAAGTGATTTTCTAAACTACTCTAGCTACAGTTTTTTAACTATTATTGATTACTTTTAGCTACAGTATTTTAACTATTATTGATTACTTTTAGCTACAGTATTTTAACTATTTTTGATTACTTTTAGCTACAGTATTTTAACTATTATTGATTACTTTCAAACATAGCCGGTCTGAATTAGTCATATAGATTTGTGAAGAAAAGAGCAAAACTCAGTTAAGGACGTTCAAATTTGGTTCTAGCTAACGTCTGATTTAACTACTTGTGATGTGTGCCAAAATAAAACTCAACATGAGATCCCCCCCCCCCCAACACTATGTCAACTACAGATATGTTACAGGTAAACATGATTATGATATTAATACTATACATGTGTTGAAACAGCAGCTTTGAAACCAGTTTTCATTGATATCTGTTGACAATTAGGATTGCCAGAATCATAATGAACTGATAAAGCTTTGATGTACCATTTGCTACAGGAGGGTACTTAGCAAGGTTCATATCATATTGTGCTCTCTTTTCATGGCAACGTGGTGGGTGTCGATGCAAAGGTCGCAGATTCAAATCTGATTTTTTTCAAAAGATTTTTTCTTTATATTTCCTTATAGTTCCTGTTCCCATAGGGCTTCAATTTTTTTACCATGTCCTTATTCTAACACTTGCAAACATGAAAGTCTAAATTATCTTCTTCTGCCTTACCCAAGTTTGCTTGATTGTAATGTATCCTGTCCACCATATGTGGTAATCTCATCTCAGGGTGAATTCAAGAGGCAAGAGCAAGACATGTGAAACAAAGGTTTAAAGGAAAGAAGTAGGACCTACCACTACCACCAGTTGCACCCACTAACCCCAAAACTCAATTAGAAAGCTCCACTCCTGTAAACTGAAGTTAGAGAAATCTTATCTACAAGGAGGAAAAAATCATGCAACATTAAATAAAAAACAGTATACTACCAACACACTCACACAAAGCGTAAAACAGAGAAACAAATTGCTATTACTAGTAAAAGAAAATAACAACATCCAACTCAGTAATTTTTTGTCAATTCATGTATAAAAGCATTTTATTGCTGGAACACTGATCATACAAAATAAAATACTTATTAAAAGTCTAAAGAGTTGTTTTTTCTCTCTGTTTTCTCTCTAGTGCTACACACAATGACAAAGAAATAGAGAAGTAAAAATACTGTTTTGATATGGTCAGTGCTAAAACAGGGTAACTAACCACCAGTGCTATGTCAATGACCGCTAATGTCACTGTCAGTAAGAAAGGATTTTTAATTTTGATTTATAAAATATCATTTTTGGTTTGATCAATGCTAAAAATCCATGATAAAGTATAGTGTACTAGTGGTAATTTCAAAGAGCTGTAATAGTAATACTATTATACTAATACAACAGATGCTAGTAGATGCACCACTTTAGTAAACACTTATGATGGGATGGAATCAATAACTAGATACTGGAATAAATTAAATTAAGTCGCTAGAAAATAAACAAGACGCTGATCATTTTCTTATTATGCTTTAAGTTTTCAGAGTATCAAAGTAAATTAAACAGCAGTTAAAAACTAGGGCCCAAAAACTATGCTATGAAACCGACAGATCGGATATTATCCTCACACAATTAAATAAAATTCATGAATTGTGAAAAATGTCATTGTCGTCATGTTTCATTCACAGAACCTGGTACATGTAGTAAAGAACATTTTGGAAAATGAGCTTTTGTTTAATTAGAATTCACCCCATCCACCATTTGCAATGATCTCAGGGTGAATTAAGGAGGAAACAGCAAGATGAAAAGATAAGTAAAAGAGTGAAAGGAAAGAAGTAGGACCTACCAGCAGCACACGCCAAACCGCCCACTGGAATATGAGCATAAGTTATATAAATGACACAAACCAGAAGCAACCCAGGTGTCAATTTGTTTTCTATTGACACATAATATGACTTTGGAATGCCAGTATCACATATGATACCAATATGTTAAGAAAAAAGAAGGCAAGTAGCAGTATCTGATTATTTGCTTGGGCCTAAAATAACCCTGTCATACTGTCACACTAGAAATGTACGAACACAATGGAGGCAACATGAAGAGAAGCATGACTTGTGACCACATCACTCCATGTTTTCTTTGTTTGTTTCTTTGAAATTTACCCTGTCCACCATTGCGGTAATCTCAGGGTGAGTTAAGAGCAAACAGCAAGATGAAAGATAAGTGAAAGAAGGAAAGGAAAGAAGCAGGACCTACAAGGAGCACCCGCCAACCGCTCGTTCACTCCATGAAAGAGATGACTAACACCCTTGACCTTCAGACGAGGGAAATTCAAACACAGACAAAAAACATCTGGCAAAGATATCAGTATTATTAGTATCACACAGACATGCCCCATTCTTGACATTTTAATCGTACTCTTTATGATGCTAATTGCTATAGAGTTGTACTATTCGATTTGTCATTAGCATTTTAACCCTTGCTTGCACAGCAGTGGACGTTGCCTGGATCCTCAGTTTGTTAAAGTCATGGGCAAATTTAATTTGCCAATAATCTTTAAACCTAGAAGAATCGGAGACTTTCTTTTTCTTGTCAAAGTACTTATAGTTTTTTTAATTTATATATTTCATTTCCTCTGTAATCAGCTGAAAAGAAAACAAACTAATATTACTCCACACTGAGTTGAATGAGCGAGTGATAGAAGAGGAGATTCGCGGAATGATACCATTCGGTGCTTACGAAAGTATTATCACCCAACACTGGGACTCTTAGAAATGACTTAAATTCCACCATGTCAAGCTTGCAATACAAAGGCAAGATAAAAAAACCCCATCACAACCAATCTTCCCTTTAAATTTTTGCAGTCTGTGCGTGTACATGATTGGTGTTGTGTAAAGACTGACGGAAAGACTCCCAATTGTGTGCAAATAAATAGATTTTTAAAAATTCTGTATGTGTGCTGGTGTGTTTGCCATTGGTGTACGGGCACAAATGCGCACAGCTTAGAGGGAACATTGATCACAACCGATGTCACCATTGACAATGACATGGTAAGGGTGATGATTGATTCTGTTTCACAAAAAAATGTTGCTTATCTGCACTTGATACTGATACCCAACATGACATTGACGGAATGTGGTTTTAAGCACTGACAAAACCGGTTAGTTAGATGTTTACAGTAGTAGAGGTCTAACTAAGAACATGCCACCTAACAACACAGTCCGCTCACCAGCATGCGTTCTCAGGAAATTTTATTTCCCATATAAGTTGGCCTTTTAACAACACACCTGGACCAGCTGACAATACAATTTTTAACAGACTCAGTCATAGCTTGTCAAAGTTGTCAAAACAAGACGTCTTTTTCCCATAGGTTTCATTCAAATATGAAAAGCATTTCAATTAAACAAGAAGTGTAGATGGTCAAACTCTCACCTCTTAGCTGTAACAAACAGGGGCTAATACTCATAGCAAAGTCTCTCTCTACATGCCAAACGAAAGGGTCTCAAAATCAAAACCATGAAAAAAACCAACCCACTTTCATCATCTATACATGATCCCATTTAAGAAGTATAATGCAAGCACATTTGAAACATTTAATTTGAAAGTAACTTAGTAAGGTAGAAAACAAAGAAATGAACTATAAATACGGTTTATGTGTTATTTGGTATAACAAACATATGTAAGCAAATTCAATAATGAACAATTTGTCATGGAATCTTATGTTGTAGAAGAAGAAGAAAAAAATGTTGCCTCTGTCCCATGCATCGACATACACAGCAAAAAGCAATCTTACCAACTAAAACAGTCGGCATTCACAATTGTGTTCCCTTCAAAACTCATCATAGTGTGAACAAAAAAAAAGGATTGATGAGAATAAAATTAACATTAAGAAAAAAAGAATGTAAAATTGGAAGCATTAACTAGATTTCATAACATACTAAATTCACAATTCATCTTTCACCTTAAGACTCATTTGGAAAGAATTCAAAATGTTGAGGCGATTGCTAAGCTGTTCCTTCTTATTGTCACTGACTTTACCGTCACGTAACTTCTCCACTCTGGTGAGTTCATCATTAATAAAATTATCTCCCTTATCCATAACTTTATTCATTGTTTTTATGTAAGTTTCAGCAGATATTTTCAGCACCAGTCAAATCTTTGGCAGCAGCCTCTGTTTTGGCAATGATATCCCCACGGTTGTCTTTATCCGCGGATAAGAATTCTGATACCAGCACGTCGAATCTCTCCAAGCAGGCTGGAAGTCCAAGCCATAAACCTTAAAACAGAGTGGGATAAGAATCATGAATATGTGAATGATCCTGGCTGGTTGAAATAAATCCACTCCAAAAAACAAAACAGGTTAAAGGTCACAGTACACATTCATCATATAAATTGTAAAACATTAATGCATTATAATAGGGTAGGAATACGAGTAAGACAAATACATCACATAAATGCTTAGGATATACAACCTCATTCTGAGGTACATAAAAACAGTCCTGATATGAGAATCCATTGTAGTAGTCCAAAGTATAAGAAATATCACTGTAAATAATAAAAATTTGATATAAAAATCCGAGAATGTAAGAAGAGCGAGGAAAACAGACGTGTCGCCGTCACCACAGCGCCGTCAAGGACTCGCTTCAGAAAAATCAGCATGAAACTGATTTTTTTAACTCTTGCCACTGCTTTCCCTGTTAGTTGACAAGATAGATAGTCAACACCAACAGCGCTGTTCTCACAGAGCTGCCAACCCCATGAAAATGGGAAATTGCTTTTAAAAGAGGAAGAAGTGCTAACAAATCTAATGTGGAAAAGAGAAACAAACAAAAAAAAAAGCTAAAAAAGTACACAATCTCAAAAAAAGTGTACAAATCCATTTTTTAACAGTAGGTTGGCAGCACTAGGGTTGTCTTTCGAAAAGTAAAAATAAGGGACTCTGGGAGGTGAAATGAGGGACGGTATTTGATAAATTTGTAGATGCGTGTGCAGAATAAGACAATTTTCCTATTCCACTCCTGGTCACCACTATCCCTTGTATCATTTTAAATACATGTACAAATTTCAGGACCTTTCTCTGGATTTCAGATGTAGCTTGGACATACCAATAGCACAAAAACCAATAGGAATGACGATGTAGAGTCTACTTTGAATTAGACCCAATGTACAAATATGTAATGAAACTTACATTTTCATAAGTACAAAGACTAATTACAGTATAAATTGAAAAAGAAAGTTGATTACATAGCATGGGAGGGGGCATTTAAAAAACAACTTTCCCTCCCGCAGTTAAGGCTGTGAGTGTGCCCCTAGTAGTCTTTTGCCCCGACAGTATAAAAGCCAAGCTTTAAACATGATAAATAGTATTTTTTAAACGGCTTAAAGTCAAGCGCCTGCAAGTTATGTGGATCTGCGCGAGAAATTTACAACAAAAATATTGAAATTGAAAAAAATCTTGAACACAGAGGACAGAAACATACCTGACTCCTTCATGATAAACTTCTTAATGTCATCGGCAGATGTGCCACTTCCTGAATATATTTTCTGATCGTCTACATTGCCTTTAGAGAACAACCTATATGCCGCCAGGAAATCATCTTTCTTTATGCCAAACCTGGAGGTCCGCCAGGTCAACGTTAGAGCCTTGTCTCCGTAATCTGAAAAAAGAAAAATGATGGGAGCGTTTACAGTTACAGTGACATGAAAAGTTGGAAACCACTGAGCGTGATCACACACACAATACAGAATGTGATCACACAGACAATTTAGAGTGTGATCACACAAACAATTTAGAGTGTGATCACACACACAATTTAGAGTGTGATCACACAGACAATTTAGAGTGTGATCACAATTTAGAGTGTGACACACACAATTTAGAGTGTGATCACACACACAATTTTAGAGTGTGATCACACACAATTTAGAGTGTGATCACACACACAATTTAGAGTGTGATCACACACAATTTAGAGTGTGATCACACAGACAATTTAGAGTGTGATCACACACACAATTTAGAGTGTGATCACACAGACATTTAGAGTGTGATCACACAGACAATTTAGAGTGTGATCACACAGACAATTTAGAGTGTGATCACACAGACAATTTAGAGCGTGATCACACACACAATTTATTTAGAGTGTGATCACACACACACAATTTAGAGTGTGATCACACAGACAATTTAGAGTGTGATCCCACACACAATTTAGAGTGTGATCACACACACAATTTAGAGTGTGATCACACACACAATATAGAATGTGATCACACACACAATTTAGAGTGTGATCCCACACACAGACAATTTAGAGTGTGATCACACACACAATTTAGAGTGTGATCACACACACAATTTAGAGTGTGATCACACACAATTTAGAGTGTGATCACACACACAATTTAGAGTGTGATCACACACACAATTTTAGATGTGATCAAACACACAATTTAGAGTGTGATCACACACACAATTTAGAGTGTGATCACACACACAATTTAGAGTGTGATCACACAGACAATTTAGAATGTGATCACACAATTTAGAATGTGATCACACAATTTAGAGTGTGATCACACAGACAATTTAGAGTGTGATCACACACACAATTTTAGAGTGTGATCACACACACAATTTAGAGTGTGATCACACACACAATTTAGAGTGTGATCACACACACAATTTAGAGTGTGATCACACACACAATTTAGAGTGTGATCACACACACAATTTAGAGTGTGATCACACACACAATTTAGAGTGTGATCACACACACAATATAGAATGTGATCACACACACAATTTAGAGTGTGATCACACACACAATTTTAGAGTGTGATCACACACACAATTTAGAGTGTGATCACACACACAATTTAGAGTGTGATCACACACACAATTTAGAGTGTGATCACACACACAATTTAGAGTGCGATCACACACACAATTTAGAGTGCGATCACACACACAATTTTAGAGTGCGATCACACACACAATTTTAGAGTGCGTGTGATCACACACACAATTTTAGAGTGTGATCACACACACAATTTTAGAGTGTGATCACACACACAAGTTTAGAGTGTGATCACACACACAACTTAGCATGATTTTCTAAGTTCTCAAGTAAGGCCTTTCAACTAAAGATAAAGATGGATTTATAGTCTGCATCCCCGCACAAGTGCAGGCTCACGAACTGTACATCATTTATCCTTCAGCAGGCCATCTCATTCGGTCCTCCTGAAGTGATTTTTTTCGCTTTTGAGTTTAGGTTTTTGCTTTTAATATGTACATGAATATCTGTCAAAATACAATCATCCTATATCTTTGAAAAGTTTGTAGCGTCCTTGGCTGTCATAGAAACGGCCGTCATCTTGAATTTTTACCCAATTTTCAAAATCTATCTCCTCCCTCAGTTATGAGTAAAATCACTCAAAAACCTGTGTAGATAGTCTTTTCCATTCAATATCTAAAAAGCGACGTCAGATTTAAAAAATATTTTGGATAGTTTTTTTATATATATGTATTTTTGAAAACACTGTGAATGTACAAAAATGGCATTTGCTTTACAAAATAAAAAAATAATTCTCAAAAAGTTTACAATATATTAAAAGAACCAACGTCATTCTATTAATATTGACAGGAGGAACCTGCGTGCCAAATATAATACAAATCGTTCGGTAAATGGCGGAGGAGATAGAATTTTAGTGTGAAAAAAATACATTTCGAGAAAAATGCAAGTGAAAAAAATCAAAAGAAAATAACACAGATGGCTTTCCTTGTTGTAGCAGTCCCTTACTCTTTCTACAGTCTCTGGCATTGTTACTAATGTAAAGAGGATTATAAATCTAGGTTTACATGTGACTGTTGGGAAAACAGACGCGAAATTACCATTTTTGCTTTCTTTCCCCTCTACATCCTATGCTTGAGCGCGTGTTTACGTACACACTAACGCAACGTCTCTTACATCACATAGTGGTGGGCTGAAGCGACTACAGGCGTCGGCAGAAAATAGGTCACCTTGGTGTTGCCACATTTGGCAATTAACCACCAATATACAGGTTTTTACTGCCATTTTCTCAGTTAATGTTAGGGTAATTTACGTCAAAATTTTGATTGTTTTTACCTATCCCCGCTTACAAAATATTTTGTACAAAAAAAATGTGTACGTCATATGGACATTTTTCTGCCTGCCATGAACTTGTAGATAAATGATCGTTCTACCAAAATATGCAAAGAACAGAAAATAAACCTTTTGGTCCCAAACTCGACAGTCCAGGTGCCCCCCCCCCCCCAAGATATCCACAAATATACAAGAGTAAAAAAAGACACATGTGAAAAGTCAATCATAGACTACATAATAGTTAGCAGCTCCCTTTTTACAGTACAATGGATGCAAAAGTAAACAGAGGAGCTGAAATATTTAGTTATCATCACCTAGTGATAATAACTGAAGAAGAAAACAAACAGAACAGAAAAGGAAAGAGACAAAAGCTACTAAACCCAAAACAGAAGAACTAAATAAACCAACAGTAAAACAGATATACCAATCTAGGATAAAAAGATTTATCAGTGAAAGGCAGATGGATCTGAATGATAGCACAATAAAAGAAACACTCAGTGAAGAGGTCTGTGGTAGGAAACAAATTAAAGGAGATAGGAAAAGAACAGCATGGTGAAATGAGAATGTCAAGACTACGATCAAAGAAAAGAAGAATGCCTGGAAGAAATACTTGCAAACAAAGAGGCCATAGGATAGAAAAGATTATGTGAGCAAAAGAACTATCACCAAAGGGGAAGATAGGAAAGCAAAACGGGAACAGTGGGAAGAGTTTGGAAAAGACTTCAAGAAAGCTATCAAGGAAATGAAAAGCTGTTCTGGGGAGCAATGCAGAGCATGAGAAAGACCAAAGCATGCCCAATACGACAAATTAAGAACACCAAAGGAGAAATAATGAAAGGAGACAGTGAAATCATGGAAACGTGAAGAAATTATTTTCAACAATTATATAATCCCTTCAGAACGTATGAAACAAGGAGTACAGATCAATTAGTAAAAGTAATAAATAATCCAGAGGAGACAGCTGAAGATGTAGATATATCAATGGAAGAACTCCAAACAGCTATAAGAAAAGTGAAATTAGGAAAAATCCCAGCTGCAGATCAAGTTATCCAGAAATGATTAAAAACCAAAGGAGAGAGGCAGACAAACTACTACATGCAATATGTCAACAAGCATGGAAGTCCAAACAGGTGCCAGACGACTGGAAGAAGGGAACGGTAGCACCAATGCACAAGAAAGGATCAACTATGGAATGCTCAAACTATACAGGGATATAACATTCACTTCTTAGCATACCAGGACATGTGTACGCCAAGATACTGGAAATGAGACTAAGGAAAAGAGTAGAGGATCAGATTGAAGAAGACCAGAGCGGATTTAGACCAAGAGGAAGTGTACAAGATCCCATATTTACAATGAGACAAATAATAGAAAAATTCCTTGAGAGAAACATTGACTTGCACCTTCGTTTCATTGACTTAGAAAAGGCATTTGACACTGTGAGGAGAGACAAACTATGGCATTCCTTAAAAGAACACAACTTAGAGCAAAATTTAATAGAAGCCATTAAAAAATTTTAATTTTACAATAAACCAACATGTGCAGTGAGAGTAGCTGGAAAAGGGGAAAGACAGGGTTGTATCCTAAGTCCTCTTTTGTTTATCACATTTATGAATTCAGTCGTAAAGACATCCTCAAGAATGAAGATAGGGATGTGGAAGCTCAAACCAGTAAATGTAGCAATGCTTTCATTTGCTGATGATTTACTTCTGTTTTGAAAATCAGAAAGGGACCTTCAGTCAACTATTAACATGATGAATAATGAAAGAGGAATGAGAGTAAATGCAAAGAAAACCAAAACAATGCTAGCAACTACGAATGCTAAAACACAATATCTTAAATTGGCCAGGGAGAATTTAGAACAAGTTCACAGCTACAATTACCTAGGAGTAATGATTAACTCAGAGGAAAAACTAAGAGAAGAAATCAACCAGAGAATCCAAAAGACAAGTGAAATATATAACCGTCTAGGAAAGGCATTTGTAGGTAAATAAAAATTGTCAACAAAAACCAAAATGGCAGTATACAACACAGTTTATTGTCCTACTTTCCTCTATTGAAACCTGGACCTTGGACAGTAGAGAATACAGTAGAGTACAAGCAGCTGGAATGAAATATCTAAAAAGAGTAGTAGGGAAAACCAATGAGAGATCAAACTAAAGCAGATGGCATAAAAACTAAGATAGAAATAAATCAATTGAGATGGTTTAGGCACGTTAACAGAATGAATGACAATAGAATAGCTTAATCAGCATACAGTGCTAAAACTCAAGGTAAAAGATCAAAAGGCAGACCTCAGAGAAAGTAGCATTAAAGCAAAGAAATTTAGCTTTATGGAAGGAAACAGAAAATGTCAGGATAGGGCAGCCTGGAGAAAGATCATTTAAACCATACACCAGAAGGTAGAATGGCAGCTGATAAAGAAAGAGAAAGAATTTCCACTGAACATTCAATACATGCTTTTATGTCTGAACAATTGGTGCTCCAATCCTTTGAGGCTTCCATGTATTTTGACTATTTCACGATCCATTAACATTCACTGCCTCATTAAACAAATATGTCACTTAAGACATCAGTGATAGTACTGATACACAATGCCTTTTAAAGACAAAATAATTATCCATCTGTCTGTGTTAGATTGACTTTGGTGTTCACAATACTATTCAGTTGTGATGTGGCATGAATGTTTCAGTCATCTACTTTTGACAACATAGTATCAATGATGTACCTTCTTTCTGCTGAAGACCTATAGTCAATTACAAAAATTTGCATCTTTAAAAAGCCCATGGGTACAAATGCCGCTTCAGCAAAATAAATAAAATGGTGTTAGGCAACTTCTATAATATTATTCATGGGCAGCTAACCGCCCCCCCCCCCCCCCTCTCCTCTCTCCCTCTCTCTTACACACACAGTAGAGACACACACACACTCTTAATGTGCTAATGAGTATACATTACAAAAATGTTATTTGATAACACACACACTCTCTCACTCTCTCTCTCTCTCTCTCTCTTTACACACACACACAATATAGACACACACACTCTTAATGTGCTAATGGGTATGCGCTACGAAAATTGAAGGGGTCATTTCAATAGTGTGCTCAAGTAACAAATACGTCATTTAGAGAAATACATGTATGCTCAAAGCAATGCCCTTACGCACAGATGGCTTTGGGATATCCTATTACAAACTGCTAAAAATGTGATGTGTTTTCATCATATCACGTTCCTTTAATTCCCTAAAATTATCTCTCTATCTAGTTTTTCACAAAAATGGACATACGCACACGATTGCAGGGTTGCCAAGTTTGAAAAGTCAAAATGAGGGACACCGGGAAGCGAAATGAAGGACAGTAAAACTGACCGACGTATTTGATAAATTCATAGACGCTGTATACACACAATAGGTTATTCTCTTATTTCCACACCTAGCTATCACTAACCTTTGTATAAATTTAAAAATAAATTTCTACATTTCCCCTGGATTTCAGTTTCAGAAGTAGATTCTTAGCTAGAACATACCAAGGATACAAAATCAATTTGAATGACAAACAATCTAAGTCTAATTCAGATTAGATTCAAAGCACCAATATGTAATAAAGCATATTATATACTTCTATAAGCCACGATTCTTGATTCAGCTACACCTCCAGCAGTGTCCAAAGTTTAATTACAGTATAAAACTGAAGGAGAAAGTTATATGACTAGCAGTAGGAGTCTTCACTACAAGTGTCCTCTCACAGTTTTTAAAATAAAATTAAACAAAATATTTGTGGTCCACATCTGCTGTGCTTGGCAAGAGTTGGCCAGAGCGACAGCTGTAGCTGATTTCTAAGCCTTCAGGAGGGCTGGTGGTGGATCCCATTGAAAGCAAGGGGCGAGTATAAAATTTGCTTCAATACAGGGAATGCCGGTAAGTCGATGTTCAAGGGATGTTCACTAAACGATCGACTTGCGTAAAAAAAAATCGGCGTATGTGATTTTGTGTGAGTAATCTCCCTTAACGGTCCTGATTGGTTTGAGGGAGTCAATGTCAAGTATAAGATAAGCACAAATCTGGGAAGTGAGGGGCCAGTGACAGAGTTGTTATGCTGTCAGACTTAGGATCACGAGGTCCGGGTTCGAATCTTAGCAAAGCTAGTTCCAACGTTGAGTTCCTTGGGAAGGTACAAAACGCGCACTCCCCAGCTTGAGCCTTCCTATAGTAAGATGGCCTAAGCCCCAGCTCCTATAGTAAGATGGCCTAAGCCCCCTTCCTAGTAAGAGTAAGATGGCCTAAGCCCCAGCTTGAGCCTTCCTATAGTAAGATGGCCTAAGCCCCAGCTTGAGCCTCCCTATAGCTAAGCCCCAAGATAGTAAGATGGCTAAGCCTCCCTATAGTAAGGTGAGCAGCTTGAGCCTCCCTATAGTAAAATGGCCTAAGCCCCAGCTTGAGCCTCCCTATAGTAAGATGGCCTAAGCCCCAGCTTGAGCCTCCCTATAGTAAGGATGGCCTAAGCCCCAGCTTGAGCCTCCCTATAGTAAGATGGCCTAAGCCCCTGACCTGAGCCTCCCTATAGTAAGGAGGCCTAAGCCCTGACCTGAGCCTCCCTATAGTAAGGAGGCCTAAGCCCCGACCTGAGCCTCCCTATAGTAAGGAGGCCTAAGCCCCAGCTTGAGCCTCCCTATAGTAAGGAGGCCTAAGCCCCGGCTTTTGAGGCCTCCCTATAGTAAGGAGGCCTAAGCCCCGACCTGAGCCTCCCTATAGTAAGGTGGCTGAAGCCCTGGCGTTATGGGGTCGTAATGTCCTAAGAGGAACTTTACTTCCTTTACTGAAGTCACGGAAACTTCATTTTCATTCATGGCTCGAACCCTAAAAGTTTTTACCAAAAGTATGTGAATAGCGCTCAAGTCTAGCCATACTGGTTATCACGTGCGACCTTGAAAAAAAGTCAAGAATTATGTAGGGTAGTGGTAGTAGAAGGCCCACATGGAATATTATTATAGTATTAGTCTCATAAAATAGTATTAATATTATTGAGGGCCGCATATCCCAAACACAATGCTACATGCGTCTGCACCCTTTCAATTTAAATATTATCGTTCATGATCGATAGCTAACCATTATAATTGGCAAGCTATGCATATTCTCCCCCCTCTCCCCTCTCTCTCTCTCTCTCTCTCTCTCTCTCTCTCTCTCTCTCTCCCACACACACACACACATATGCGCGCACACACAAAACAGACTCGTACATATATTCTAATGCACGAATATGTTTCAGTTCGATAATGCTATTACATGTAGAAAGCAACTTAAACAGTATTATTTTTCTTGATTGATAGCTAATTATATTGCGTGTACTCTCTCTCTCTCTCTCTCTCTCTCTCTCTCTCTCTCTCTCTCTCTCTCTCTCTCTCTCTCTCTCTCTCTCTCATCTCTCTTGCTGGATTGCATCACAATGCTTTAGCCTTGTCATTTCTTACGAACACATGCAAAATTACATGGCTATCGACAGGTGCAGTGCCTTTTGACTGGTCTCTGAACCCCAGCCATCGTAGCCTAACTGGTAGGCAGAAGAAACTAAGAGTAGTAAAGAGAGGCACCCGGCATCGGTTTTGACGCGGTGGACAAACGCAGAAATCAGAGATGGCGCTCAAACTTCAGAAATTGCTTCAGAACATATTCGATAAATATCATCGCACATCGTTCCCTTTTCTTAAAAATCCGACCTCGTGGCCAGGAACCTGACCTGCTAGGCGATTCTCCTATCCGACCTGTTTCAAAAAAAAAAAAAGAAAGACTTTCCGACTTACCTGGACACCCTGACTTTTTCATCATTGTCTATATATATATATATATATATATATATATATATATATATATATATATATATATATATATATATATATATATATGTGTGTGTGTGTGTGTGGGGGTGAAAAATGAGAAAGTGCAATCAAATTATTATTTTTAATCCTTGCAGTCATAATCAGGCAGATTATATTTATAAATAGATTTGAATCTATCGCAATTGAGAGTATCTGAGGGCTTTGATTTCTTTTTCAAAAGTTTTTATAGGTCTGGAAATCAGGCCGGGAACATTATGATTACTGGTAGAATCATCGGTTGTGCTTGGATTTCTCTCTTTAGAAAATTTTAAACATCGGTTTGTTCTGTCATCAGATTTGACAAATCATTCACGACACTGCTTCTTTAGAACCCATAACTTTCCTGGTTATTTGGTAGGTCTGTAAACAAAGGATAATACAGGATGGGGACAAGCCCCTTATAAAAAATTCAACATAATATTACATAAGAGCATTACATTTAAATACATATACAAGAAATATAAAGAAAAGGGCAGCAATATAAATAAAAACTCAATGCTATCAGATATGCCAACTGTTGAGAACCAAAATTCTAGAGGGATTCTTTTTCTCCATTCTGTGCACATCAAAGATCACTTGGCTGTTTACAGGGCAAATTGCAAAAAAAATCCTACCAAAACCCCGGAGATCACCTTAGTTGTAATGTGGGTAAATCAATTGAAACCAAGAGAGATCTGTATCATTTCGTCAGAGTCCTGTAGTAGTACATTGCTGGACTGGCGAGACAGGGTTTTGGAGTTGAGTCCTGCATGGTAACTACCCATATACATCTATGGGTTTATTTTTCCAAAGATATAATATTAAGCCAGTATAGTTTTGCAGATTGTTCATCCTCTGATTCTTTAAAACAAGAATGAAAATTTCACAGGTGCCATGTGCACGTTGTGCAAGTTACAGATCCCATAGCAGTTATTAAAAAGGTGTGGCCACCTCCCTCCTCCTGATAGGCTCTAGCCAAATAATTACACCCATACACAAAACAATATACACAACAACCCAAAAACAGACAAAAACAAATGAATCATCTCTTCTTTTCGTTTATCTTCATTTCTTTATATTCAAAGCCATCTCTTCTCATCAATCATTCTCCATCCTCTTTTATCGCAGCCACTAATTTTCCATAATGTTTGTTCATGTTTTCTTACTCAATTTCTTCCATGGTTCTTTACTCTGTGGTCACTTTACTCAACTCCAGAACATTTTACTACAACTACAATATTCCCTAATGGCCTCTTCAAGCCCTTGCCCCCCCTCCTCCCGCCCTCTCTTTCTCAACGATGGCTACCTATAATGCAACACTAATGCCTGCCACTCTCGGAATGAAAATCCTAATCCAAGCTAAAAATAGTGATTTTTTTTAACATTGTCAATATGTATGAGTTATCTCCCTTTGTGGGCGTGATTGATAAAGGACGTGGATGTCAGTTGGATTTTGTTTGTTTTTTAATGAATTTTACCCCCTCTAACACATACATTGATCTCAGGTGATAGAAAACAGCAAGATTAAAGATGAAATAAAAGAGGAAAAGGAAATAAGAAGAACCTACCATTAGCGCCCGCTATCCACCCACGTTGGACTTGAGTCTCGGATATTAAAAGGTATACGCTTAAATCAAAGTTATAAAGTAGCTTCACTTCATTAGTTCAAGTCAAGCCCGAAACTTTCTACCAAGTGCATGTGACCAGCCCTCAAGTAATAACATGCGTTGACCTTGAAAAAAAAATCACAACTCGTGTAGTATTGTAGCCCACTGGTAGTAGTATTGCATGTAGCCCACATACAATATCAACACAATACTACAGGTGTGTAGTTGGTCAGGATGCTGTATAGTAATATTGTATTGTAGACTGTGTGAGCACGTGTCTATCTATATATATATATGTGCGCGTGTGTGTGTGTGTGTGTGTGAGAGAGAGAGAGAGAGAGAGAGAGAGAGAGAGAGAGAGAGAGAGAGAGAGAGAGAGAGAGACAGAGAGAGAGAGAGAGACAGAGAGACAGAGAGAGACAGAGAGAGAGAGAGAGAGAGACAGAGACAGAGACAGAGACAGAGACAGAGAGAGACAGAGACAGAGAGACAGAGAGAGAGAATAACTGAATGTGACTTTGTGTCTTACAATAAAAAAAAAACCCAAACAAACTCCCAAACAAAATGAAATCATTCACCACACCTGCAACTTGAACTTCTGCTACGAGCAAATCTGGTTGTGAAATAGATGCTTTCGCCACCTTTTTAAAGGCATCCTGCTTCTCTTCCATACGGATACGTCTCGTCAAATTTTACAAGAACCGCCTTATGCTTTGAAACAACCTTGTGGGAAAAGAAACAAACAAATACGGTAAAAAGATAACATAATCTCAGCAATGTTGAAGTGAAAAGACAACATAATAGTTTACTTTAATATCATATTAAACTAAATGTATGGCAGATTCAAGGTGATCCATCGGTGTCCCAATCCTGATAAGAGTGTATACCCACTGCAATACAAACTTATAAATTCAACATTTCACAATATAAAATTAATTCTTTTAAAGATCTGAATAGGTAGATGTAACATAGATTGAGCAGGATAAGAAAGAGTTAAGCATAAACTTCATTATAATGAAAACATTACTGAAGTGAACTATTAAAAAATGACAACATTCCCACATTTCAAAGCTAATTGAGTTTTACAATGCAGTCAGGACAGAAGAGGACAGATGGAAAATATAATGTGACTATTGTGACTTCTAACTAAACGCTGACATAAATTGGGTGCCATAGTGAAACTGTCAGCCACTAAGCCAGTTTGGTTGTAACTGTTCCATAATTTCTCCATTTATTTCTAGATATCCGTCGATTCAGGAAATTTTCATTAATTTCAGTATAAAGATATACTTTGTAAGTTTTGATTTCAGAGAATAGGAGTAGACCTCAATGATTGCTTTTTAGAGATAAGAAGACAATGGGGGCGTTTAGCGTGTAGCGCACAAAATTATCTACCCTTGTTTCAGAAACAGATCTCTTTTGTGTGGAGCCTGAAGCCCTTTTATCTACAGCAAAATATGAGGGCAGCGATTTACTACACACCATTATTCATAAATAATAATGTTATAACAAAAGCAATATAACTACTCTTGTATTAACAATACTGTAAATAATAATGCTAACATTTGTGATGATTATTATAATAATAAGAGAAGAAGAAGGAACATGATTACCACCAGTACTGATAATAACAGAAGTAGAAATAATACAGTAGCAATACATAACACTTTATGTGTTCCTATTTTTATAACTCATTGACTGAGCGTTTTAATACGATTAATATATCATTTATTTTCTTTGTTTGCACCAATTTTTTTAACTCGTACGTTGGACAGAAAAACATCTTCATCCAGATCTAGGACCTAAAATAAATAGATCTAGACACAGTGAGATACTTTCTTTCTTTATCAGTTCCCATTCTACCTTTCGGTGTATGGGTTCAGATGCCCGAGATGATCTTTCTCCAGGCTGCCCTGTCCGGACATTTTCTGTTTCCTTCCCAAAAAGTTAAATGCCTCTTTTATATCTTCTTCCCATTTTCTCCAAGGTCTGCCTTTTGGTCTTTTACCTTGGGCTTTAGCACTGTATACTGCTTTAGCTATTCTATTGTCATTCATTCTGTTTACATGCCCAAACCATCTCAATTGATTTATTTTTATCTTAGTTTTTATGCCATCTGCTTTGGTTTCGATCTCTTATTGTTGTGTTTCTGATTTTGTCTCTTTTAGTTTTCCCTACTACTCTACTTAGAAGTTAGATATTTCATTTCAGCTGCCTGTACTCTACTGTCTAAGGTCCACGTTTCACTGCCATAGAGGAGAGTTGTATACTGCCATTTTGGTTTTTGTTGACAATTCTTGTTTACCTACAAATGCCTTTCCTTAATGGTTATATTATATATTGCACTTGCCATTTGGATTCTCTGACTGATTTCTTCTCTTAGTTTTCCATCAGAGTTAATCATTACTCCTAGGTAATTGTAGCTGTGAATTTGTTCTAAATTCTCCTGCCCAATGAGCTTCCACATACCTACATTTAATTTCGAGGATGCCTTTGCAACTGAATCCATAAATGTGATAAACAACAGAGGACTTAGTTTTTACAACCCTGTCTTACTCCTATATCTACATCAAATTCTTCAGATACATTTCCAGCCACTCTCACTGCACATGTTGGTTTATTGTAAAAACTTTTAATGGCTTCTATTAAATTTTGCCCTACGTTTATCTTATTTTTAAGGAATGTCAGAATTCGCCCCTTCTCACAGTGTCAAATACCTTTTTAAGTCAATAAAACAAAGGTGCAAGTCAATGTTTCTCTCAAGGAATTTTTATATTTGTTTAATTGTAAATATGTGGTCATGTACACCTCTTCCTGGTCTAAATCCACTCTGATGATCCTCTACATTTTTCCTTAGTCTCATTTCCAGCATCCTGGCATACACTTTTCCTGGTACGCTAAGTAGTGATATCCCTGTATAGTTTGAGCATTCCATAGTTGATCCTTTCTTATGTATTGGTACTACCGTTTTCCTTATTCCAGTCATCTGGCACCTGTTTGGAATTCCATGCTTGTTGGCATATTGCATGCAGTAGTTTGTCTGCCTCTCTCCCTTGGTTTTTAATCATTTCTGGATAAACTTGATCTGCTCCTGGGGCTTTTCCTAATTTCACATTTCTTATAGCTGTTTGGATTTCTTCCATTGAAATATCTACATCTTCAGCTGTCTCCTCTGGTTTACTTGTTTCTCTTACTAAATGATCTTTACTTCTTGTTTCATATGTTCTGGAGGGATTATGTAATTGTTGAAAATACTTTCTCCACGCTTCCATGATTTGGCTGTCTTCTTTCATTATTTCTCATTTGGCATTCTTAATTTGTCGTATTAGGCAAGCTTTGGTCTTTCTCATGCTCTTCATTGCCCCTCAGAACAGCTTTTGATTTCCTTGATAGCTTTCTTGAAGTCTTTGTCCAAACTCTTCTCATTGTATTTCTTCCAGGCATCCTTCTTTTCTTTGATCTTAGTTTTGACATTATCATTCCACCATGCTGTTCTATTCCCATCTCCTTTGATTTGTTTCCTACCACAGACCTCTTCAGTACTACTGGGGAGTGTTTCTTTATACAATTGCCACTTTTCTTCTATTGTGCTATCATTCAAATCCATCTACTTTTCACTGATAAATCTTTTTATCCTAGATTGGTATATCTCTTTTACTATTGGTTTATTTAGTTCCTCTATTTTGAGTAGCTTTCTACTCTTTCCTTTTCTGTTTGTTTTCTTCAGTCAGTAATCTCATTTTGGCAATCACTAGGTGATGATCACTAAATATTTCTGCTCCCCTGCTTACTCAACATCAATCTACTGTAAGAAAGGGAGCTGCTAATTGTTATGTAGTCTATCATTGATTTTTCACCCTGTCTTCATTCACTCTTGTATATATTTGTGGATATCTTTATGACGAAAAAAGTGTTGGCTATTTTTCATGTTATTCTTTAGGCAAAAATCTATTAGTCTCTCCATTCGGAGAAGTTATTGTCTCTTCTTCTTTACCTATTACTCCTCCTGATGTTTCTATATTGTTGCCTACTCTAGGAGACATACTCCTGCTCTAGCTCTATCTTTGACATCTACTTCTGAGATCCTACATTTTCTATTCCTAGTCCTTTTTCTTTTGTTTCTGTAATAGCCAAAATGTCTACTTTGAATTTTTCCATTTCTTCAACTAATTCTAACTCTTTTCCATTTATTGCCCCAACGTTCCATGTTCCAAAATCACAGTCCGTGTTCGTTTCCATTTTCGTCGTTGAAAGGTTAAGCCGGTTATATTATATTTATTTCTCTGCATCAGTTAAGGTTTCGGATAAGCAGGGATTAGCCCACTGTACCCTAGGTAGATGGTGGGGGCTGCCACCTTGAGGCCCCCTACCAGGCCTTATTTTCTGTCAGGGTTAACTCCCTTAGCCTTTGGTCATTCAATACAACAGCCTGCAAGGTAGCAGGTTCCTATTTTCTGTCAGGGTTAACTCCCCTTAGCCTTTGGTCAGCCAAGACCGACCTGCAAGGCAGCAGGAGACTCGTGGAGGACGGGATCATCTACTCCCCGTACAGGTGCTTACCTGTCCACTGCCCGGCACAAGGATATACAACATATTTATTTACAAGAGCGATACATCAATCTCAATTATTAATTAAGTTCTATGGCAACACAAGATAGTCCGACTTAAGCAATCTAGATTTCAAAAGTTTGAAAGAGTGAAAATGCAAGATTTAAGAATTAAGTAGACCTAGCATTCTGCTCTCCCGCCTGGCACTGGCATGAATAAGTCATGAATTGCCACATATAGGATATATCGAAGATGCCATAGTAACTATTTTCCCACAATTTTATGATGTATATCTAAATAAATCTAGTCATATATGTTGATTTAAATGATAACATTTAAGTGTTAAAGTCAGCGTGTACGTCTTCTGCTGTAACAATGCAATGAATAGCACTAGTAAAAAACAGCCAAGCAAAAGAGTTACCACCAATCTGGAAAATTGCGCAATGCATCATGGGACAGATTGGCAGTATGAGCTAAATGTCACTGGAAAGAACTTTATTTCATGAGAAATTTTACACCAAAATCATTTTTGATTTTTTAAAATTTGGTAAATTTATTAAATGAGCCGGGGTTAAGGGCAGGAGCTCAGGGGCATAGATGTTAAGGTATCTAGGAAGTAGAGCAACGGTACTGTTCTCCGTTAGTTACCTCTGGACCTAGCCTTGGTGAAAGGGGTGTGCTATTGCAATAACTCCCTTGGTCTGGCCAACCACTCTATGTTCAAGACCATTGTGCGTGACTGAAGAGGCATACCCTTCACAAGGTGACCCCATTAACCTAGACCACATGGTCCAGGAATGAAGCACAATGGATTTAGAGGAGACAACCTCGATAATAAACCGGCACTTCGGTGCTGTCATATACCCTCTGTGGGGGGGGAGCGGGGGCGGGATAGCATCCAGACTACTCATGGGGAAATGGAAATCTTTGTAAAGGCGCAGTGACCCAGAACGTGACAAGCCCCTATCCCTTACATCTTTGGCCTATATAACTTGCCTGGAACTGCACAGAAGGCATTGCCAGTAGACAGCAGGTGGCGGGGATTGGGCACAGTGAACCCTACCTAGACTATAGGACCCTTGGGAGATTGGAGACTATATTTGCTTTCGCCTACAGATACTCCTGTGTCCGAAAGTTCCCTTTGAGGTATTAAAAAAAGTAGTCCACAGACTACCTAGCTCTACAATAGCACATGCGAGATCGGACATCGCCTTGTCAAACAAGGTCTGCGCTTGGCAGTGGGCACCCAGGCCGCAGCGAGCGAAATATATGCTACTAGTGATGCAACATTTAATCAGAAGAACCTCCAAAAAGAAGGAAAAAAGATCTCAGAGGGAAAAGACAAAGAAAAGATACCCATAATGAGCCTTCCTGAACACACTTCATATAAACATCTGTAGAATCAAAAGTAAAAAGACAGAACTCACTAAAACCCTAAATGACCATAATATACATGTGGTACTTTTACAAGAAACCCTCCACAAAATTAACAGTGTGCACGTCAATGGATATACACCCTATGTGTGTCAGTGTACAAACTGCAGAGGCATTGTTACATATATCTGCAACGATGTCCAGGGATATGCCCTCACACTCTCCTGTAAATAACTCCACAGATGTCCAGAAGGTCACAATATGGCATACTGGCAGAAACTATACTGTCTATAATATTTACAGCCCCCAGCCATGACATGCAACCTACCAGATATACATGACTCACAGTACCATAAAACACTGCTTGTCTGTGACTTCAATGGCCACTCGCCACAGTGGGGATACCCTGACTACAACAACACAGGGAGTATGATTGAAGAGCTCTGTAAGACAACGAACCTGACTGTACTACAGAATGCAGAATCACCACCAAATCTGCTACACAGAGCCCAACTTACTCTCAGTCTCAGTCACGCAGACCTAACCATCTGCTCACCAGACCTAATAACATCTTGTCGCATTCAAGTTATCAACGACATAGGAAGTGACCACAGACCTATCTTAACAAAGATCAGCACTCCATCTCCTAAAAGATACCCTCGGAAAACTTTTGGAACTTGAAAAAAAAAAGCTGAAAGGGCCCACTACACGGAAACATCAGACTTGCTCCTTAAAAACCTCAGAGATACTAACAGTGTAGAAGAATTTAACGAAAATGTGACAACAGTCATCCTTAAATCTGCATTACAACACATCCCAAGAAGGTGTTAAACAAATCATCAAAGTTAACAGCAAAGAGGACTGGATGAACAGATGGGCTTTGGGATAGACTGGAAGAGATTTACACTGACATATGGCCACCCCACAAACAAATGACAACATAAATCAACTTAAACGAAAAAGACCAAGTCCCCATCTTCAGGCTCCAAATACACCACATACAGCTAAACAGAATAATTCCTGAATATGCCCCAGTGTGCCCTCTTTGTGACCACCCCCATGAAACTGTGACCCATCACCTATTCGAATGCCATCAATTGAAACACCTATGCGACAAGCTACTTCCCGATAAACCTGATACTTGAAACACTACAACAGATGCAAAACACCTGCATATACCATTACATGACATTGGAACGAAGGACAAATAACGTCCGAGCCCTGCTGAATCAGTAACAAGAACATTAAATGGGCCAAAATACCAACTTTAAGCGCCTCTATCTTACACACAAAACTTCTTTAACTTGTAATCATGAATACATAGAACAAGCCCTTTTTTCCCTGCCTCTCCAAAAACTATGAGATGCTTTTTTATTGACGTAAAATACCCCTGAAAAAATGCCAAAAAAAGACTTAATCTGTTGATAATACTTTAGTTGACGGTCTACCGTTGTGTTTTCTGCTTTAGTTGACGGTCTACCAATAAATCGGAGTTTACCTTGACCTATGGCAACTATTGATCAGTTAGTGATTGTTAGTTGATGATAGCGAGGCCGTGTGATACATAGGTGGGGCTATAACACATTTTAGTTGATGGTAACAGCTTAACATTTCCTAAATACGTTTACTCAGGCTTGAGACTGTCCATTAAAAATGTTAAGTTTATATATGAAGCCTTTGTCTCGAGAAGGACAGTTTGTCCCGAGAAGGACAGTTTTGGTGATGGTCTTCCAGCATACATAGTCGAGATGGGACTGGATTGTGGCTCTGCGAAGATATCTATTCTTCTTCAGGATGTTAAACTTTTCATCCAACCAAGATCACTCAAGAGATTGGGTGAGATTTCCATCACCCAGATCGACATAATGTCGGTGGTGGCTGTGCTGATATCTCAGGCTGCTCAAGGTGTTGTATGCTAGTCATTCGTCAGAGTGTATGATTGAGTTGAGGGTTCCTCTTGTCTCTCTTCAGTACCTAGAAGTACATGCAGTCGTTTCCCCTTCTTGAACCCAAACACCCACAGCCCATCGATGCCCCTTCCATAATTTCTATTGTTTCTCAAGGGTGCATCGTCATCAGTCACTTGGGGGATGATCTCCTGCCACGGTTGTATTTCCTGTGCCCAACAAATCTTGCCCCGTCAATTTGTATCAGGCCTGATTCAGCACCAACCATCTTCCCTCAGGTTGCAAGGATGCTGGAACACACTTCTCTGAAGTCCTGTTGAAACAGTTCAACATTACTATAATACTTCTTCCAGTGCACGTTGTGCGCTCATATTGAGAATAAACAAAACCAAACTCTAGGATGTAATTGAAGGGTAGTCGTGATGGAACACCGTTGTCCGCGTTCACATACTGGAATGACAGTCATGTAAAAGTCTCTTAGATGCATCTTGCTTGCTTGTTTAAAAGTTCAATGAAGTATAGCTTTTGATTGAATGATTCATTGAAATTTACCCTGTCCACTATATGCCGTGATCTCAAGATCAATCAAGAGTAAGAAGTAAAATAAGTAAAAAGAAGAAGGAATTAAGACTTACCAGTAGCGCCCGCCTACAGCATCGTAGTAAGCCATTCAATTTAAAGTTTATTATCGCAAGTCAAATCCAATTCGCTGTCGAAATAACTAAAATCCTTTATTCGTTTCCTAACACAATCACTGACTCTTCAATATTATATATTCTATACTATAAATAGCAGGGCTAATGTTAACGCAGCTGTTACGATGCGATGCCAGAGGGGCCTAAACCTGATTTAATGTCTTTTGCGGTTAACTTTTTAATAAAAAACCCAGTTTGCAACAGTTTTAGTGACCAAATTTGTGTTCAGTAGCCAGAAATACGTTGGTTTGGCCTCTAAATGTAGTACATCAGGGTGTGGGAGTGATAGTAAAAAATACTCTATCAGTTAATGCTTATTTTTAGCACATGCTGATTCAACCAATGAGATTATTTATTTATTTTGTATGTACATTGCTCATGTTTTTTTACTAGAGCTGTCGCAAGATAGGAGTGGGCGCTATAGAAATTAATTATATTATTATTATTATTATTATTAGAGGTGTTTGTAAGCTGGGTTTTTTTTCTGGCTTGCCACTGGCTTTCTCCTCTGATTTATCTGACCACGCTAATTTTATGGTTTTGCGCTGTAAAAGAAAGTGGGTCTGCTTAGATAGAGGCCGACATTAAGAGGTGAGAATGAAGAAATGTATCCGCAATCCCTTACCCTGGACCCCCTACCCCCACACCATAGTAAAGTGGGTGGGGTGGGGGTGGAGAGTTCAGGGTAAGGGATTGTGGATAGATTTCCTCCGTCTCACCTCTAAATGTAGAAGATCTAAGTCGATACCGATATCGAGTAGAAATTTGACCCACTTTCTTTTACACCGCTAAACCATAAAATTACCCTGACCACCCTTGTTTACTAAGAATATGAGAGCACATTATATTACATATCTCTATCACAACACACATGGTTGGAAAGGTTTTGAATAGATAGATCTGACTTTTTCCAGTTCCAGTGGTGGTATAGCCATATTTATTAGTATGGGTTACTACGCTGAAGAGAGGAAAAGGGGGCAAGGTGAAGAGGACCGAGGACCGAAAATAAGTTAAAATCCGCACTGAGTGGTTTGGGTTACTTACTCAAAGTATGTTTTCGGCCTTATGATGTTTTAGGCCTTACATTTAAAAAACAGCTGAGCGATTGCACGGCTGTATATTTCTCATATTACAAAATGGACATGCGAAAAAAAACCCATGTCTTACTCTTAAGCATTACCTTTTCAAATACTCCGGCATTGAGAGAAACAGATCCAAGAACAATGTCTGCATCAACAAAGTAAATGATGGATGCAAACACGAGGACAAGAGACGTTTCCATAATTCTCGCTGGAGTCATGTTTACACTGTTCAATCACCGACACCGACCGTTTCGAACCAATTCATCAACGAGTAAAATAAAATTACGGAGCAGCACCTGGCAGCCAGTTGTGTATGACGATGATCCATACCTAGACGTCTAGGTCGATACCCGAAATGATGTCTCATTTTCGATACTTATTACTACTTTTTATGTGGCCATGAAGTTTTGTGGTCGATTTTAGTGTCTTCTTGGCCTTTTATATTACAGCTGTTGAGAAGGCACTTGGTCACAATGTACAAACGAGTAGGAAAGTGTCTTTTTGTGTGTGTGATGAAACTACGATCGGCGCAGAACATTTCCGAGTTTGTTCACTTTACTCAATACATGTATATATACATGTATCTTTGTCATGATCATGATAAAGATTTAATTCAAAGGCAGAGCCTAATCGGCTGATAATTCAAATGTATAACGAAAATGAAGAAAAACTGCATTGACCATATAAAGCATATTTCATCCGGGCAGTGGGTAAGTGTTTACCTTTACGGAAGTTAGCGGTCCCGCCCTCCATGAGTCTCCTGCAGGTTGGTCTTGGTTGACCAAAGGCTAAGGGAGTTAACCCCGATAAAAAATCACAACATGCTGCCTTGCAGGCCGATCTTAGTTGACCAAAGGCTAAAGGACAGAAAATTACAAACAAGTCCCGGTCGGGGGCCTCAAGGTAGCAGCTTTACCATCTACCTAGAGTGCAGTGGACTAATTACCTGCTTACCCAAAACCAACCGATTCAGATAACTAAATGTGAGACACCCGGACTATACTTTCGAAAACAACCCTGGAAACGAACACGGACTTTGATTTTGGAACTCGGAATGCTAGGGCAGTGAATGAAAAGAGTCAGTATTAGCTGAAAAAATAGAAAAGTTCAAAGTGTATATTTTGGCAGTCACTGAAACAAAGAAAAAAGGAGAAGGAATAGACAATGTGGGGCTGAATCAGACTTTAATCTTCTCAAGAGTAGATGTAAAAGATAGAGCTAGAGCAGGAGTAGAGCTCCTAATGCATAAAAGACATAAAAAGCTATTAAAAATTTGGAAATGTATAAGCCCATGGCTATTAGAGGTAAATATTAAACCAAAAGGAAGAGAAATTAAATCATTAATAACTTATGGACTAAACGAAAACGCCACCAACGGGAAAAAAGCTAGCTTTGAAAACAATTTACAAATAGCTATAGAGAATGTCAACCCCAAATAAAAAGTAATGGTTTTAGAAGATTTAAATGCTAGAGTAGGCAAAAATTTACAAAACAACAGGCGGAGTAATAAGTGAAGAAGGAGAGACAATTTCTCTAAATGGAGAGATACTAGTACTAGACTTTTCCTAAAGAATAACATGAAAATAGCCAATACCTTTTTACCACATAAAGATATCCACAAATATATAAGATTTAGAGTAATTGAAAACAGAAGGGAAAAGTAGCCATATACTACCGTACATAATAGTTAGCAGTTTTTTTTTCTTCAGATTTACAGTAGGTTACAATGGATGCAAGAGTTAACAGAGCATCTGAAATATTTAGTGATCATCACCTAGTGATTAGTGGCGTCGGTAGTCGAGTAGTTAGGCTGTGGACTGGGGATCATGAGGTCCCAGGTTCGAATCCTGTTAAAGCTAGGCCCGACATTGTGTTCCTTGTGAAAGACACTGATCACGCATGTTCCCACTCAATCCAGGTGCAGATAGGTACAAGCACGAGCTTGGAAATAAAAATCCTGCAACAGACTAGCTTCATGTCCAGGAAGTGATTACATGTATTATCACCTTTTCCGCTTCACGCTATTGAAACCGGGATAAACTCCGGCTCTATGGGCCATAACGGCCTTAAAGAAACTTTATTACCAAGTGATTGCAAAAATGAGATTAATGATTGAGGAAAACAAACAGAAACAGGATAAAAAAAGAAAGCTATTTAACTCAAAATAGAAGAACTAAATAAACCCAAAGTAAAACAGATATAATGATAAATAATAATGTATGTATTTATATAGCGACACTCCCCTCTAATTAGTCTCATGGCGCTTTACATACCTAAGACAATGAATACATTTAAACACTGAAAAATACAGTAGAAAGACATTAAAATGTGAACAGATTAATGACATATGAGGTTTAAAATTTCATTAAAAGAGGTATTGTCATAGAGTGATAAGATACAGTGTGAAAACATTATTTCAAATATTTATTAAAAAGATAAGTCATGAGGGAAGACGTGAATGACTTAAAGAGTTCATTCCCTTAAGACTGTCAGGCAGACCATTCCACAGCATTTGACCATAGTATGAAAATGCTCTGTCCCCATATGATTTCAGGCTTGTCTTTGGTTGAAGAAGGGGTGCCAGAGAGCTGCTGGATCGGAGTTGTCTAGCTGACACTCTATAAGAAATGAACTCTCAAAGTTAAGGAAGACAGGAAAGTATGGATCATGAAGACCTTGATAGATCAATGTCGCAATCTTATATCTGATACGATATTTCACCGGCAGCCAATGTAATTTTTTCAGTGCTGGTGTGATGTGGTCAGCCTTTTTGTCTTTGTAACTAAACGTGCTTCCCATTTTTGGACTTGCTGTAATTGATTTATACGATTTTCTGCCATCCCGGCCAAAAGTGAATTACAATAATCAATTCTAGATATGACAAATGAACATGCTAGTTTCTGTGATGAGGGGCCTAATATGAGCAATTTTGTATAATTCAGAATAACAACAGGATTTTCTAAGCTGGAAATATAATCGTCCATTGAGAGAACTGAGTCAAAAATGACGCCAATGTTTTTAATTTTCTTTTTTTTACTGCAATGTTTATGCCACAAATCGTGGTAGTGGGAATGGTCAGGGTCTTTATTTTAGATCTAGTGCCGAAGTTGTTCCTGATACTCTTTATTTTCTCCGGAAATGTTCAGAAAATAAGTTACTCTCGTCGTCAGTTGGTACCACGTCAGGTGTTTGAGATAAAGGACATTTTCCTAAAAGTAGTAAAAGGGCATTACATATGCTAAATAATTGCTTTGAGAAATTTGCGTTTACAACTTTTTCATTAAAAACAAAATCCTTTTTAAGACTAAAAGACAGTTGTTTCATGTCCTGTTTAGGCTTGATGAAGATTTCCCGGTGGATAGTAAGGCCGGTTTTTTCTCCACATCCGCTCGGCTCTTCTTTTCTGCTGGATCGAATTGCGAAATTCTGCATACGTCCATTGGGCAGATGGTTTTATGCTTGTTTGCTTCTTCTGACGGAGAGGAGCATGTTTATCCAATGTGGAGATAAGCATTGCGTAGAATGAGGATGGTGGTAGAGAAAGATTGTTGTCTAGTGATGTTATGGTGTTGTGTTTGAAAAGTGATGTGTCTACTGCTTTAGTATTCCCGAAAGAGATGAGCCTTGTAATTTCTATTTGTTTTGATGTACAAAAAGTCGAATATAATTGTGTGGTGATTTGAGATGCTTCTGTCTTGCATAGTAATGTTATCTGGTACGATTGTTGAATTTCTATCCAGGATTAAGTCGATAGTGTGTCCGTGTTTGTGTGTTGGTTGATGCAGTAGTTGTTTGATGTTATGTTCATCTAAAAGACGGAGAATGTTTACAGTAACGGTGTCGTTGTTATCATCAACATGAATGGTAAAATCACCTAAACACAGAAATTGCTTTGCTGTAGACGTATTGTCTAACATATCAGAAAAATCATGAAGAAACTGTTGTTGGGTTGTTTTGTTGTTTTTACTTGATGGAGGCTGATATAAATAAACGATGGTGATATTATTGTGACTTGGGGATTTAAGATTTAATTCACAGTGTTAGAAAGTGTCGTGGGATTGTTGAGTAAATGAGACAGACAGATAGCCTTTGTGGATAACAGCAATACCGCCTCCAGTTCGACCGGATCTAGGGAAAGAAAGAAATTTAAAGCCGTCAGGTGTAAGATAATTGATTATAGGCTCGTCGCCTGAATTGCGGAGCCATGTTTCTGTTAGGAAGATGATTTCTGAATGAGTGTCCGTAATTGTGTCAAATATTTCATCTATTTTATTTCGGCACGAGCGTGCGTTCAAATATAGACACAATTTCGTAGGAGAGGAAGACTGTGCTTTGTTGTGTGTTGCGATGACTTGAGGTGAACTTGGGACGGGAATAATGTTGGTAATGTCCCCACTTCTGGTCGGGGCGCCGACAAAAACACATTGGATGTTGTAGTCAAAACAAGGAACCGACGTGAGCGTTTGAGGGCGGGAGGGGGAGGGGGTGGCTCACGATTGCAACCATGCGGTCTTTGAATAAGTCGTCGCTTTCGTTGACCACCACGACATTGCCTCTGGCCGTTGGGAAAAAGTCACTTTTAATGTTATTGTCTTTGCGTGTGTGGCACGTTGTGAGTAAAAATCGGATAATGGAAAATAATTTAAAAAATGTCACCAAATCTGGACGAATGAAATGATTTGATGTCGTAAACTTCATTTTCAAATTTAGAAATACACGAAAACGACGTATTTCAAATAGAAGATTCAAACACAGTTCAAACGACTAAGATGGGACGAATTTGTACATATAAAAATCCAGGATGTTAAAAGGAAATAAACACATACAAATCCAGGATGTTAAAAAGAAATAGACACATACAAATCCAGGATGTTAAAAATGAAATAGACACATAAAAATCCAGGATTTTAAAAATGAAATAGACACATAAAAATCCAGGTTAAAGTGGAGACAGAAACACGTCTGCCCGTGAGGCGGATTACACACAACCTAGGGATAAACATATTTATGAGTGAAAGGCAGATTGATCTGAATGAAAGCACAATTATAGAAGAAAAAAAGCGGCAATGTATAAGGAAACACTTTTCAGTTTTACTGAGGATATATGTGGTAAGAAATAGATTAAAAGAGATAGGAAAAGAACCGCATGATGAAATGAGCATGTCAAAACTAAGATCAAAGAAAAGAAGGATGCCTGGAAGAAATACTTGCAAACAGAGAGGCTAGAGGATAGATTATATTATGTAAGTAAAAGAATTATCGCGAAAGAGGAAGTTAGGAAAGCAAAACAGGAACAATGGGATGAATTTTGACAAAGACACAAACTCCCAGCTAAGTAAGGGAAATTCCAAATGAGAGATTAGATATGATGTGATAATAGGCCCTATTATTTTATGGCTACAAATCTTCATCAAAGGGCAGAGAACATAAAACATTGTATTTCGAGGGTTGTTGAAATGTAGATCTAGATCTAGTCTCTTGACACATACAGCACACTTTCAAAATCACAGGTCCTAGTCAGATATGTTAAATCGTTTAAAAGCAGTAGAATGCCTTGGCATTTTTCGATGGAACTGAACACAAAGCTAAACAATATTATAAGTCAAGGTAGAACAAAGTCTAAGTCTTCTCCCAGGCCAGTACTCTAACGGTACACGCATCTACGTTGCTAACCGATGTAAACACCACTGTCACGTGACCGCTATCGACAATGCATAGACCCCCATTGATACACAATTAGATTGGAAAGGAGCTTGAAGTTACAGAAATAATGTACCAAGTGTTTAGCCATGGAAAGCAAATGAGAAAATACTTCTCACACGCTATTCACTCACATACTTTGCATATAATGTATTCTTTCTTGATTTTCCTTTTCTTCTTTCCAAATTTACACTCTCTTCCGTTTTCTCTCACTTTCTTTCACGTTTACACACACACACACACACACACATTACGCTCTCTTTCCTCCCCCCTCTATCTGTCAATCTGTCTGTCTCTATCTGCGTAGTTATTATATATATATATATATATATATATATATATATATATATATATATATATATATATATATATATATATATATGTCTTTGTTAGCTATCTCTATCTCTCGTTGCCTCTTTCCGTGTCCCTGTCTCTCTTTGTGTATTTTCGTGTCGTCTCTCTTTGCATACGTTGTCTCTCTCCCTCCGAAGTGGTGGGTCAGGAAGGGCTCGTCGACCCGGGTGCTCATGAAGATACCATCTTATACGCGGCCTCCCCGAAGCGACGGTCTAATCGCGGGAAAACTAACTCATCTATCTTCTTCAACTTGGATTAGTGTGCAGATCATTTCTTCCTCTTTGACTCCTCCTGTTCATCAAATATTATTTCATTTCAAATCTAGTGTCTAGCGAAATTGCATTAGAAGTATGAGGTATAGTTGTAGACAATGCTGTTACATATATTTCAATTAATGAACAGTAATACGTCGGTTTACCGTTCCTGACCTTTGAAGTTTATGTGCGGTATAAAATTAAAAACGATGCATTCTTAGCTCGCATAGACGTGGAGTATCCATGTCGTTCGATATCAAAACGTTAGGTATCGGGGAGTGTTAGAGAGAATGACCAATGAGGCTTTGTCACACATGCGTAGATAGGGCGCTGTAGAAAACGACACGACACAAACAACTAAACTTTTCATTGGTGAATCAATTTATGTGTTTTCTTTTTTGTTAACCGGAAGTGAAATTTCGAATGTGAAAGTAGGAAAAAGGAAGACGGAAATAAATCCGCGAAAAAGTCTAAACTAATCAGTCAAGCTATACAAGCTACATATACATCTTCTTCCTCTCTTTTTCCACTTTGTACTAGACTGTTCCTTTTAGAAGCGTTAGAAACAACGCACGGAAGAGAAATGGAAAAAGCAGTTGATAATATTGAAGCTATGGTATGGACCGTGAGGCGTTTGATTTTTCTTGGAAAAATATATTCAAACTTAGTCTTCTCTCAACTCAGACTCGATTGTCATCTAGATCTAGATCTATATAGATCTAGAAGATCTAGAGTTCGATCTAAATTTAAAAAAAAGGTCTAGATTTAGAGATAGATCTAAATCTAAAAAAGGTCTAGATTTAGATTCGGTACTCCTTAAACTTGAAGTCATGAAAACAGATTAAGCCAATTTTTTTTTCACGAGTCTCCGAAAACTACAAGACGGTTTTTTATTGATGTAGAAAATGAAAAAAATGGCCTTATTCGTATCTGCACACTGAATCGATGAAACACACACAGTACGAGCTGAGCGACTCGTCAGTCCTGCTTACTGGATCTAGTTAGAACGCCATGCAGAGTTTCAGTTGAGGACGCGTTAAACAAAGCTCTGTCGCGGTTACTGGTAAAGTCGAAATTTAATGACACTATAGTTGTTTCTAATGCAAAATTGATTCAAATTTCTATTGGTGGGATTGATTTCTCTGAATTTCTTACATAAAAGTGGCTCTATGGAGGGTTTAAAAACTTTAATCACCTCGCATTTTAATTGAGCTCTTAACCTTGACATCGGCGGGAGTAATGGTACCAGTATAATTGTAAAATTTACTTTTAGCACAATCTGATTCAACCAATCAGAGCTGTCAATCATTCATTGAGCTATCGCATAACGCGAAGAAAGAGAGAGGGGTGTCTGGCGAGCTGCTTTTTCACCGGCTTGCCACTGGCTTTCGTGTCTGACCACCCTTGTTTACTACAGTATGAGAGCACATGCCATTGTATAGATTCCCTATCCAATAGTATAAAAGCCATATTTTGCTACCATGTTGTATAGAGGGAGGGGGCTATAATATAGTCGATGACATACAGGAAGACAGATAAATGAAGATTGTATGATGACAGTTACACTGGTTTATTGCTTATCTGTTCTTGCTGCCCATGAACCAGAGCTCCAACGGAAGTCCTCTCCAACCATAACCAAGGAAGTGTTACTCACGAAACAAATGGACATTATTAGTAGGGTTGTATCCCTTAGACCATAGAAGACGATACAACATAGATATATTTAGATCTACGACACTATAGGGGCAAGGTGAATAGGACCGGAGATGAGTGAAATCTGCGACTCGCTGTGGTGAACGGAAAAATGGGGCAGTTTGGACAAGCTAGTTCAAACCCCAACAGTTGCAAATGTTGCTTTTGTTTTGTTTTTTATAATAAAACCAAACCTCTGGTCAAGGCAGGCGGATCGACTCCAAGTCCCGTTGGAGACGTACGATAAAAACGAGGTCCCATGCGCAGATCGCAACACTTTGCACGTTAAAGATACATGTACCGTAGTTGTTTTTGTACCTTAGCCTGGGCAAAATAAAATCTGACCAAAACCTCCCAAATCACCTCAGTTATGGTGGGTAACATGAAATAATTAAAAAAATGACACAGTTATCTAGGAGCTTCTTGAGCCGATATATATACAGTTTTGAACACATTTTTAAAAATTCAAACTTCATGTCGCAATATGGCTATATTTTTTCGTTCAATTTTATCGTAAAATATAAAAATATTCTTCATTACACTATGTATTTCACAGACAATGTTTTAAAAAGCACATATTCAAGGGATTACTGTAAATATAGAGTTTGAAAAGAGTTCAATGTCTTTTTAGTAGTGTTATCTGAAAGTATAAAAAAACCTGTACAAGAACAATATATATAATTGTATATATATATACTAATTGCTTTATTGCAACGCTTTGTTTAATGTAGCAATTTTATTACTTACAGCTGAAGAATAACAGCAGATTAGTCTGAATCTGAAGAAGAAGACGATTAAGAAGGATATGATTGTGTTGCCTTTAAAAAAAATTTATGTATTTGCTTTTAAGAATGACATGAAAGGCAAATTTAGGCTGTAAACCATGTAAAATAAGACTAAGAGGAGTTGTTATAATCAAATAATTTTTTGCAAATGCTATGAACAAAATTGTATTTCTTATTTTTATCAGTTTAACAAAACAGAGGCAGATCTGAATTTGATGCAGACGAAGTTGGAATATCAGTTTGGAAACCTCAATGGAGCCGATCAACAGGTCTGACAAACATTTCAAACTGATAATACTGACATTACTGACCAACAGTAAATTTGTAACCTCTAATACTAATAACATATGAACAGTTTGAGGGCAAAATGAGAATTATCAGTTTTTGCCAATTAGAGATAATTATGAATTTTTGTTTGACATTAATACTGATTACATTAGATTTAAATTGTATATATCTCTTTTAATTGGCATGTCTGACGCTGATCCAAAGTGTGAGCAAGTTAAAATGTGAGACTTTTTAATTTTTGTTTTTAATAAATCAGGTCTTTTTTTCAAAACTAGAAACATCCATACATTGTAATAATACATCAAAGTCGTTCACTTCGCCGTCAATGGGGGGCCACCATTGTCTTTGTCATCAGGAAAGTGGCCATGACACATGACATAATAAAGCTCTCTGATGTCGCTCAAAGAAAGGGATTTGCATTTTGTAAAAGAGTGCTTGAACGTTTTGCGATTTTTATTAAATACCTTGAATTTTGATACCATGGGTAAAATCGCATTTTGTCGAAATCCTAACGCACAGGGTGGTAAAGATTTAAATGTCGTCAGCATGAAAACAATCCAAACGGTAACTAAATTTTTAAAAACTCTGTCATGTTCGCATTTTTGCCCTCAAACTGTTCATTATATTATAAAGTTTATTTTAGCTCATTCAGAATCTTATACTCATATCGCATGACATTAATAATGAAAGTTGAAAATTTGTTATAATCTCAAAGGGCTTCATTGGCTAGTTCACCACTGCACTGTTTATTATGATGTTAATGTCTCTCTACTCTATTTATGTGCCGTCCGTCATACCTTATCTTGGACGACACAAACCAGATCATATTATTCCTGTATTCCCCTCATTTACTCCCCTTTGTGTACTTATTCTAGTTGTGTTTAAATGTTTAGATAAAAATTTGTTTGTAGCTTTGTAAAATTGTATAATGTGACCAAGTCAATTTTCTCATCTGAGATCAATAAAAATATGTTATCTTATCTAGATCTAGATTCTATATTATTGTGATGTGCAGACATATTACCTTTGTGGCTTGGCTTGTCTCCGTTTTCTTTGTGACTTACTGCACACGTGCTCTTTTCTAATTTTAGATAATGTATACTGCTTTTAGCTTTTGATAAATTGCTTTAGCGAGAAACGGTAGCTGTGAAATTGCTATGAGCACTATCAAGCATCTTCTTTTAGTTTAGTCTGTTGCTGAAATGAGTTTTTGACATAACCTGTATTCATAATTTGATTCTTGTGGCATCTTATTTGCAGCAAAACCCGGTGAAGCTGATGAAAAAGCTGAAGGAAGTCAAAGATGAATTTTCTCAGATTTCACAGGAAGCTTTAGCGATTCAGGAAGCTCAAAAGGTTTGTTACCTTTTTGGTTTTTCTAGGAGTGTTGTTGGGTGCTGTTGTAAAATCTAATTCATTTTACCTAAGCCTGTAATCGTTTCCTTGTCAAACCCTGGGTGAAAATCTGCCAGCGTTGGTCATTAGTCTTTGCCGGCTGGTGCATTGCAGGCCTAATACATTGGCAAATTTCCAGTCTCTGGTTTCTCCTCTCCTATCTTTCTCCCTACTGGGCACTTTTCTCTTTGTGCTTTTGGGACTATATTTTTGTCCAGTTTAAAATTCATGCCTTATACAGTACAGTAGTCGCTGGATAAACGCACACTTCATAAAAGCACTCCCTGCATAAACGCACTCTTTCCTCTTGACCGATTTTTTGCTATATAATAATAGTATGTAAAGAGACGGTGCGTATAAAGACACGCTTTTCTCTGTGATGCAACTTCATACCAATTCATTAGAGGCCTTAAAACAAGTATTTTGTAGAGTTTTTGTCAGAAATAAACAATTACATGCAGAGAATTCATGCAATGGAATAGAGTACGATCGGTGACAGTGATAGGTGATGCACACACTCACTGAAAGAGAGAATGAGTGTGAGGCCGAGGCTTAATGTTCACAGACCATGAGTGATTGGCTCTTGAGGTCGAGTGTATGTAGTTAGAGTGTTTGCTTTGAGCATGAAAATTATTGATAGATCTAGATCTACCTTGCGCAGTCACTTCTTTTACAAAGTTGAGGACCAAAAAAAAGCAATATCTTCTGAAAATTTGTATGACTTCTGACCTGCTTTCCGAGATGGCAAATAAAAAAAAAAAACAACAAGAAAATCAACAAAAACCCCAAAAAACAAAAACCAGAAGTGAACGAGCAGTTAGTATTACACTTAACCTCCAACGTACAGACCTGCCGCTAATGTGCATGATAATCAAGGGCATAATCAATAATAATCCCTGACATCTTACCTTTAATAAAGAGTTATCTCCCAGTGATTGATATCACATAAACACACGGTAGGGCGTTCAGAAACGCACGTTTTTCTCAGCGCCCAAAGGGCGTTCGTTTATCCAGTCACTACTGTAACTTATTATCTTCTTCGATATTATTTTTCTTAACGTTAAGATGGTTGATTTGCAGGCTAATTTAGATTTTGGGGGATTGGTGTGTAGGACATTTCAGAATTGGGAGTTGATTTTCAGATTGATTCAAATTTTTCAGTTGATTTTCAGGTCTGTATTGAGTCAAAATTGGGAGTTGATTCTCAGATCATTTTAATTTGGGAGAATTTTCATGCTTATTCAAATTTGGGAGTCGATTTTCAGATCAATTTAACTTTCGGAGGATTTTCACGTTAATTCAAATTTGGGAGTTGATTTTCCGGCTAACTCAAATTTGGAATACGATATTCAGGTCGATTCAAGTTTGGGGTTGATTTTCACGCTGATTTAAATTTGGAAGTTGATTTTTTTAGGCCAACTGAAGTCTGCTTTCTTTTCATCCCTGTGTTAAACTGTAAAAGTGCTTACTGTTGTGCATTGGAAAATTTCTAGTTTTCAGTTAATTGTTTTTCAAGTGACAAACATAGATCTAGAATTATTTCTTTGAAAATAAAATCCTGCTGAAATAGAATAATGAATAATGCTTGCCTGTATTGTAAGGCTCATTAGTAAGTTTTAAGATTATGGAAATGAGATTTACTCTGACCAGTCATCATGGTTACTTCACATGCTTAAGTTTGTTTGTTTAAAGAGGTTACAGAGAGTTAAGCATAAACCATGAGCAAATTTTTTCTGCATATCCTTCTCTCTGTAAATAAGAAGATAATTATTCAGATTCAAATTCAAATAAAAAAAAACAATTTATTCATCCGTAAAAAGGAAATTTGTAGCATTAACATCAGCATTAAAAATAAATAGGATTTCAAAATGACAATTTTAAAGCAATAAAAATATGATTAACATTAATGAAGGAAATAGATTTATTGAAATGCCAGTGATTGTAAAATCAGAGAGAGAGTAAGACAACATGTTGTGATATTATAGCTATAATTCAATAAGAGAGCATGTTGTGATATTATAACTATAATTCAGTAAGAGAGCATGTTGTGATATTATAACTATAATTCAGGAAGAGAACATGTTGTGATATTATAACTATAATTCAGTAAGAGAACATGTTGTGATATTATAACTATAATTCAGGAAGAGAATGTTGTGATATTATTATAATTCAAAGAGCATGTTGTGATATTATAACTATAATTCAGTAAAGAGCATGTTGTGATATTATAACTATAATTCAGGAAAGATCATGTTGTGATATTATAACTATAATTCAGTAAGAGAAACTATAATTCAGTAAGAGAGCATGTTGTGATATTATAACTATAATTCAGGAAGAGAGCATGTTGTGATATTATAACTATAATTCAGTAAGAGAGCATGTTGTGCTATTATAACTATAATTCAGTAAGAGAGCATGTTGTGCTATTATGACTGTAATTCAGTAGAGAAGATCACAGTTTAGCATCACATGTAACAGCATGTAATTGGTCTTTGGTTGGTTAATCTATTAATAAATGTTTTTATTACAGTAGTATCAGTCTAAGAACATGTCCCTTAGGAGATTGAAAAAAGGTGTGTTTGTAGACACTGGTAAGTTTCGGAATAAGCATTAACGCACAATGAAATGTTATGACTTTGACCATGATTAAATCTAATTCTTACTTTATCTGTCAATCATGCATAAACGACTATCAGTTAAACGAAAAGGCAGGTCAGTCTTTCAGGAGGCGGAACTTTATATAGGCAATGACCGTCTGTTTTTACCTGACAAACTTGCAACAAACCATTAAAGTTTGCTCACCCTTCGACATTGGCTGGACATCCCATCTTTGATTTAATTGACACTGATGAACGTCAATTGTTTTTTGTAATGTTTGTTTAAGGAATGCTGAATACAGATCATTGATCATTCTGCCGACACAAAACTTTGTGCACCATGATGCCGCACTGTCTGCCAGGTAGAATAAGATTCACTGGTAACAATCTATGCTATACCGATGACCATTGTTTACTTTGCATTGGTGGATGACATTCGCATCCTGTTACCTGGCAGGTAGAGAAGTTTGCTATCAGCGAGCATTTATTACCGTTGGAGGTGTGGCTTGATCATCTACATTTTTTATTTAATTGAAATGCCTTGATATTTGAGTGGGGGACAGTGGGAGAAAAAACCATATGTCTTGACAACTTAAATAAGATAGATTTCACGGTATACAATCATGTTGTTAGTCAGTCCGGGCGTGTTGTTATGGGGTAGATTTAATGAAATATTTCTGTTTCATCAGAATATTGGTGGCAGGTCAACCTAGTGGTGTTGGGGGATGTTCATGCAGATACTACTGTATTACTAATAATAATGTTATTTAAAAAATGTTTAGTTCCTTTCAAAGACTTTTTTAACATGAATTTGCCAGATCGACCAAGATGCAAAATCTTTTAGCAAACTGATAGCTAAAGATGTTGGAAAGCCTCAGACTAAGCTAAGTCCTGTTCAGCATTTGATTATCAGTTCAACTTTTCTGCTTTGCTTTGAATTAGAAACTTGGGATAAGCTCATTTCTTTATTTTCCTAATGGTTTGATGGAACTTTACTTCTTAGACTAAGAATGGATTGTTTGTAGGCAAACTGAAGTTCCTCCTCAGAGACAGACTTTTCACTCTTTTAACAGGGTTTTTCATTGCTGATAAATTCACCTTGAGAAAACTTCATATAATAGACACGAGAATTTCAATAAATACATAATCAAATGCCACAAGACTTTTGTAAACTACTATCCAATCAAAATCTTTCATAATTTTCGATCTTCATTTGTTGCAGAGCTCCAAATCTTGCAGTTGAATTAATGGAACTGAATTTTTGAAGTCTCAGAAGAAGAATTTTTGTCTGTGTCAGAGCTTATCAGGAGATGAAGGACGATAAAGTTAGATAACGAAGTCAATAAGGTTTGTGCCGTCTATTGATCTTAACTTCTTCACCAATCTAGCCGATCCAGCCAATGGGAGAACCCAAAACATTATCTAGGTTATCACAGGAAGGTTTCAGCCCTTTTTAGGCTTATGAATAAAAGGGATAAAGCAGACAAAAATATCTTTGAATATTTGCCAAAAAGTGTTGAGACCCATGCACAGACTGTAACAAAGACGATAAATCAAAAATCTATTTGTTATTTTTATTATTACGTATAATATTATTTCTGTCTTGGTGGCCTCTGGGTAGGATTGTGTTTGCCCTAGGTAAAAGTAAACACCAAATTGTCAATGCGTTTTGGGAAAATATTTTGTGATTTGACAAAGGAAAAAATGTGTACGACCTAGGTTTACAAACCTAGACTTACGGTCCTGTTCAGGAAGGTGATTTTCATAAAACTGTGAATGACTTCAACAGAGAAACAAAGACAGCTTATGCTTTATGGAGTCAGAGAGATGTTACAATATCACTGTGTCACTTCCATTTCTTTGTGGGTGGTTGCTGAAGTTCCTTTCACTGTGATCTTGTGGATGGTTCCTACTGATAGGTTCTACTTCTTTCCCTAAAACTGTCAGAAAACTTCCATTTCTCTTGTGGTTTATGTTTCATAATCTGGTAGGTTCTAAACTACTTTCCCTTCAACTGTGTCACTTCCATTTATCTTGTGGGTGGTTGAATTGATAGGTTCTACTTCTTTCCCTTCACTAATGGAACTGAATTTCTCTTTTTGTCTGGTAGGTTGAAACTTCAGGAAGTCAATAAGGTTTCCTACTTCTTTCCCTTCACTGTGTCACTTCCATTTCTCTTGTGGGGTAGGTTATCACAACAGGTTCCTTCTTCTTTAGGCTTATGAATAAACTGTGTCAGACTTCCATTTATTTTGGGGGTGGTTGCTACTGGTAGGTTCTATGTTATTTTTCATTGTGTCACTTCCATTTATCTTCTTAGGCCTCTGCTACTGGTGTTTGCCCTAATAAAAGTAAACTTCAAATTGTCAGCGTTTCCATAAATATTTGGGTGATTGACAAAGAAAAATGTGTCGACTAGGTTTACCCTAGACTACGGTCACTTCCATTTCTAAAACTGTGAATGGGTGGTACAAAGACTGCTTATGTTTTATCAGTCAGAGAGATGATTCCCTTCACTGTGTCACTTCCATTTCTCTTGTGGGTGGTTGCCACTGGTAGGTTCTACTTCTTTCCCTTCACTGTGTCACTTCCATTTCTCTTGTGGGTGGTTCCTACTGATAGGTTCTACTTCTTTCCCTTCACAGTGTCACTTCCATTTCTCTTGTGGGTGGTTGCTACTGGTAGGTTCTACTTCTTTCCCTTCACTATGTCACTTCCATTTCTCTTGTGGGTGGTTTCCACTGGTAGGTCCTACTTCTTTCCCTTCACTGTGTCACTTCCATTTCTCTTGTGGGTGGTTGTCACTGGTAGGTTCTTCACTGTTCACTTCCCTTCACTGTGTCACTTCCATTTCTCTTGTGGGTGGTAGCTACTGGTAGGTTCTACTTCTTTCCTTTCACTGTGTCACTTCCATTTCTCTTGTGGGTGGTTGCCACTGGTAGGTCCTACTTCTTTCCTTTCACTGTGTCACTTCCATTTCTCTTGTGGGTGGTTGTCACTGGTAGGTTCCTACTTCCTTCCCTTCACTGTGTCACTACCATTTCTCTTGTGGGTGGTGCTACTGGTAGGTCCTACTTCTTTCCTTTCACTCTTTCACTTATCTTTTATCTTGTTGTTTCCTAGTTTCCTCTTAATTCACCCTTACATCACCTCGATGGTGGACATGGTGGATGGGGTAAATTTCAATTATACAAAAACCCAAAACCATTTCTCATTCGTTGTGCTGCTTCCTCTTAATTCACCCTGAAATCAGTGTATATGGTTGACAGCTTAAATTTCGATGACACGAACACACATATATCGCATGTCATTGAAAATTTGTTAGACACATAGTTTACTCAATTGGAATTAAGTTGAGATAAGTCACGTCTTCAAGCATAACATTTGCGATAGCTCTTGATGCTCAGAACTTTATCTGAAAGTGAAAACAACTTTACTTTGCATTAACATTCTTCGTGTCATGCAATTTCAGGTGTATCAGGCTTTGTGGCAGTTCTTCAAAGAAGAGAAAAACACGTGAGTTTTTGCCATGATCTCTAATTCACTGTCAGCTGTCAAGCCTTATTAAAAGCATATGTGCTATGCTGACTTCTGTTGGGGGCAAGATGGCCAAGTGGTTAATAGGCTTTGCTCTGTGACCCAGAGGTACTGGGTTTGAGCTCCACTTCAGGCATTTCATTTTTATTTCCTTGGGCAAGAAACTTTACCCTATTTGCTCACTTGGACAATAAGGGAAATCCTGTTGCATTGAGTGTAAACTCGACAATAGTATATATTCCTTTCTCTAAAGAAACAGGAATGCCAGGTGCGACACCTTTCTGTGCCCGCATGGACAGCACGAATTTACACAATTAATGATACACTCAAAAACGCTTCATTCGAAACTCATTGGACTAGAGAGTTCTCTTCAGATATTTTCCGACTATCAGATCATCATAGGGACACCACTGCAGGGAGACACTTTTGTATTTTCAGCTATTTCTCTTGTACTGACACAATCATGCATCTACCTGTGCCATTTCTTTGGTATTTTCTTTGTTTTGTTTTTGTTTGTAAGAAAGGCTAGGTGTAAAGTCTTGAGGTTGCTTTTGGTTTTCTTCCAGTAAGTTCTAGGTTTGAATTAGGCTGGCTGGGAATAGAATTTTTTCGGACTAGAGGTAAATTTCGGATTAAAGTAGAGTGAAAGATCAGATTAGTGTGTGTGTGTGTGTGTGTGTGTGGGGGGGGGTTATGAAGTAAAAATTGTGAGTCGCCAAAAGAGAGAGAAAGTGGACAAGGGAGTTCCATCTAGTCACATGTTAGTGTTAGGTACTAAACATATGCAAAAATGTGAAGATAGTCAACTCATGACAATTACAATTCAATAACCAAAAACAAAAAATAATAAACAGTGCAGAATGCCTCTAGGTGTAGCTATAGATGTTTAATTGCAATGGAAAGAACAGCATAATGTACAGTGGTCTTCACCTAACGTCCCACTGCCTGACGACCCAATCAGTTTACCATCTCACCTATTTCAGGATACCAACATTTTTTTCCATATAAATTCACCCCTAACATCCCACTGTCTGACGACCCAATCAGTTTACCATCTCACCTATTTCAGGATACCAACATTTTTTTCCCATATAAATTCACCCCTAACATCCCACTGTCTGACGACCCAATCAGTTTACCATCTCACCTATTTCAGGATACCAACATTTTTCCCCATATAAATTCACCCCTAACATCCTACTCTCATTCTGGCTAACATCCCACTTTTTGGGGCGGAGTCGAGGCATACTTGATTATTTATTGAAGCATTGTCACTCAATCTTTTCACAGAAAGGCGAGGAGAATAACTTCCTTTATTGAAAACAATTCATAGGAAGATAATTAAATTTGCCACATGGACATGGTACATGTAATAACTTATCCATGGTGTGATGTCTATAGACACTAAGCTCCATCTTATTGGGCTGAACAAAAGAACCGTTCGTCGCTCTCGCCTATCACCTGATTGATCGTTTCATTACGTTCTATTATTGTTCAGTGCAAACGTGTTGACCAGTCGACTCGCTGAAAGATGGCGGGTAGACAGTGATTGAATAACAGCTCAAACCTGGCCATTCTATTCATGCACGATCATCCTACTCAGACCAGACGTATGTCGCCCTTGCATCCCTCATCCCCATGCACATCTCCCTAATTTTAATGGTCGACAGAGTGATTGACAAGGTTGGCCCATATGTTAGTCGCCCTTTTATCCTTCATGCCCTGGCATAGCTCCGTAATTTTATTGGTGTCTGTGAAACATACAAATTAGAGCATTCATTTGATGATATGCCTCTTGTAGTCATCACAGTATTCAGTTTTATTACTTACTTACTGACTTACTTAATAACCGTTACCTGCTTTTTGTTTATTTAATTACTTATATACTTTATTATTTAATTACTTAATAACTTACTTAATTACTTACTTACTGACTTACTTAATTACTTACTTATTACTTATTACTTACTTACTTACTGCCTTTCTTAATTACTTCCTTACCTACTTTCTTGTTTATGTAATTACATATTTACTTACTAAATTACTTGCTTACTTGTTTACTTACTAAATCCTTACTTACTTACTTATTTAGTTACTAAATTACTTACTTAATTACTTACTTACTTATTTTTACTTACTTTGTTAACTTACTTATTTACTTACTAAATTACTTACTTACTTATTTATTTACTAAATTACTTACTTACTAAATTTCTTATTTACTTAATTACTTACTTACAGGCTTACTTAATGACTTACTTACTACTTACTTACTTACTTCCTTACTTCTTTTCCTGCTTTCTTGCTTATGTAATTACGTATTTACTTACTTAAATACTTACTTACTTATTTACTTACTAAAGTAATGGCTGACTTATTTATTTTCTTTGTTTACTTACTTATCTAGTTACAGTTTTCATTACTAAATTTACTTACTTACAGATTTCATTACTAAATTTACTTACTTACAGATTTCATTACTAAATTTACTTACTTACAGATTTCGTTACTAAACCTACTTACTTACACCTATCATCACTTGTCTACCTACTCACCGCACATAGTTTGCCAGATGTCCTTATTGTCATGTAGGGCAGCATCAGTGTTCCTCCACTTGTCTCAAATTGTGAGGCTATTACTATTATAAATAAGCAGGCAAGGTGTGGGCCTCTCAACCAACAAAAGGTCATGGGTTCAAACCCCGACTGTTGCCCAATTTACTCAAACTTTTTTTCGAATAAAATCTAAGCCCCCATCCACCCATGGTCCAAGTAGGTGGATCGACACCTAGTCCCATCGCAAACGGATGATTAAAAGGAGGTTGCATGTGCAGATCACAACCCTCTGTGCACGTTAAAGATCCTTTTGGCTGTTTCCAGGGCAGTCTGGAGGGAGGGAAAAAATCCTACCAAAACCTCAGACTCAGAGATCACCTTAGTTATGGATGTGGGTACAACAATCAAATCAAAGTGGATGACATTTGATTCAGAACGGGGCCCAGAATGACTTAGACCCGTGTTTCCCTTTGTGATTGAACTTGTCACATACATAGAGTAAACAAAAAAAGAAATTTCAAGCTTAACTTTAAATCTGTGTTAATGCATTGGTGATTTTGTAATTTCACTCTCAGGGAATGTTGAATCCGAAAGACATGAAAACAATGGGACTGAGGGTCTCGGGAGCCACAGGTCAAGCCAAACTAAAGGTAAAGTAGGAATTTCTTATTTGTTTACATTCAATTCAGCTTGCCTTTTGGGGGATGGCGGGAGGGGGGGGGGGGTCCCTGAGGCACTTGTTGTCGAAAGGTGTCGTCCGACATGAATATGAGGGAGCTGGGGAAGTTGAAACAGGGTCGATAAGAAGTAGTTGAGACAGTGTAGGCCAGACGTGACACTGTCTAAGACTGTGCTAGACATGGAAGAAGACTGACACACTAGTGACACATTTGCCCCAGTCCTAGCATTACTGCCACGCTGCCAGCGTGCCACCTGTTCTCATGTTATTGTTACTTCTGATGGAAAATCAACAAAAGTCTCGTTTTAAGGCCTCTAATGGATAAGTATGAAGTTGGCTTACAGAGATAAAAGCGTGTCTTTACACGTGTTGACTGTGTCTTTACACACTGTTATTATAAAGTAAAAATTCTGTCAACAGAGGAAAGCTGTGTTTATGTAAAAATTCTGGAAGCGTGTGTTTAGGCTTTTATGAAGTGTGCGTTTATCCAACGATTGCTGTATTATCCTACTCTTTTCTAGGTTTTCATGAGAAAAGACATAGAAATAAAGGAAAAATTAGTTTCAACTATGATTTTCTCAATATCAAATTTTTGACTGTTTTTTTGCTAAGTATTTTTAAAATTTTCGACAGATTCGTTTGACATTTGGCATACAGCTGCTTTATATCATAAGGTTAAAGATCTACGTATGGGATTTTTGATATCTTTCGTATTGATTATCATTAGTGAAGGAGAGATAATTACAAAGGATTCACCGTTCAAGGATTTATACAAGGTCTCTCATGGCCTTGGGTGCTGAGATGTGAATTTGTACAAATTTGTGTGTATTTGTATGAATTTGTGTGGATTTGTACAAATTTGTGTGTATTTGTATATGTTGCTATGAATTTGTGTGTATTTGTGTCAAGTAAAAACATTGTATTGTCTGAGTCTCAGATTAGTAGAATTGGCTCGTCATGCGAGTATAGTATTGTATGGTGTATGTAAAGTAAAGTAAAGTTCCTCTGAGGCCACACAACCCATAGAATTAACCCCCCCCCCCCCCCCCACCCCGGTTTCTAAAGCGTGAAGCGGAACAGGTGATAATAATAATTGAATAATCATGTCCTGGACATAATGCTGGTACCATGTCCCAAGTTTTTACTCCCAAAAGCTGAGGATTGTATTTTTACCTGTTTACACCTGGGTCGAGTAGAGAAATTGTGTGTTAAGTGTCTTTTTTCAAGGAGCGCAACATGGGGAGAGCTAACATAGCTAGGATTTGAACCCGGGACCCCATGATCCCAAGATCCCAAATTCGACAGCCTCATCACTAGGCCACCAGCACTGTGTGTAGTGTGTATGTGTGAGCTAAGCCTAGCGCTGTTGCTCTGCCATTTTGTTACTCTGCTAGTTGCATAGCTGCCAACCAGTACATAAAAAAACGTATTTAGTACGTTTTATTTTTGCTTTTGAGTCAGCAAGCTTGTGTTTACCTTGAAAAAGTAGAGTAGTGACTGGATAATAATTGCACTCTGTATAATTGCACAAGTACATGCTGTTGGCTTGTGAGATTTTTTTCTTTCTATTTAATAAATGTCCATAAATACACGCCAGGTATGCCTAATTGCACACGCAAAACTACAAAACTGTGACAACATCTGTGAAGTAATTCACCCTCTGCATTAAAATAAAAAAAAAAGAAAAAGGAAATAGAGAAAGAGTGAAAATCAACTGTCTGAATAGGAAAACCCTTGCCACGTCCCACGTATGTAGAGCAATGTGTGCTCATCTCACCGGAGCCTGCCGTGTGGTCCATAGAGTAGACTCCCATGTCACCAACACACAGAATGAGTAGCTGATACAATTATACCCACTTTTAGGAGTTGCTTGGATAACTTTTTCATATTTGCATAGTATGCGCAATCGCACACGTTTTCTCTTCTCCCAAACGGCGTGTAATTATCCATCGATTGTTGTTTGAGTATGAGGCTCAACTGTAATTTTTGCGTAAATAGAAACCCTAAGTCAATGGCAGAGATCCTGAGAGATTAGGATGAATGTCCCTGGATGCCATTCTGAGTTTTCAAAACTACCGCCGTCGCACTTCACCAGAGAGGCCAGCGATTGGCAGACTTTTTGTTATTTTCCTGCAATCACAATCACAAGCCGGGGATCTGAGGTCACGATTTGAGCTTTTGTAGGGGACTTGGTAGTCCAGAGGCAACGTGTCGGGTTCTCAACCAAAAGGTAGTGGGTTGAGCCCCGCCAATGGTTCAAAAACTTTCTCTTTTTTTTTTTTTTTTTAGCAAATTCTACCTCCCCTGGTCCAGGTAGGGGGATTGACACCTAGTCCCATGCAACAGATGGTGAATGGGGTAAACAAACAAATAATCAGCTGTGCAATTAACAATCATTACAAGTCTTCAATTTATCTGTTTCCTTTAACTCACCTTGAGATCACCACAGATGGTGGATGGGGTAAAGAAAGAAACAATCAGCTATGGAATTAGATATATCGTATTTAAAAAGATGTTCATTTCTTCTTCTTATAAGAATGATACTGGTATAAACAATTTTGATGAAATCTTTCTTGTATCTTTTTTCTTTTTTTCACTAGGTTCTGCGTGCCCTCAAAATTTGCCAGATCAACAAAAATGGTGACGTCAAGCTTGTATGAATTCCACCAACACGTGTACCGCTGTGTCTTTCTCCCGGTGTGTTCATCAAAAAGAAGAAAAAAATCCTTCAAACCAAAAAGAAACGGTTAAAACGACTTTGAAATTTCTCATTTCCTTATCATTGAATATCAAGTCAGTGTTGGGACTGAGAAGAATTTTATCTTTCACATATTATCCATCACCCTAAATGGTGGACCTGGTGGCCTGGAGGCAAGGTGTCAGCCTCTTGACCAAAAAGGTCATGGGTTTGTGCCTGCCTGACAAGTGGAAAAAGGTTTTCAAGTTTTTCTCTTCCAAATCCACCCCACCTGGTCCAGGTAGATGGATCGACACTTAGTCCCATTGGAGATGGACGTTAGAAATAAGGTCTGTGTGCATATCACAACATTCGGAGCATGTTAAAGATCCCAAAGGTAATTCAGGCAAATAAAAAAGAAAAATCTTACCAAAAACCTTGAGATCACCTTGGCTGTGAATGCGGGTAAAATGAAATGAAATAAAAACTATCGCTCATAAAAAGGCGGAGATCAAGTTACGTCATATGGTGCTGTGCATATATGCACATTCTAATTCATTTCAATATTTGTTGGTGCTCTGGTTCTGGAATAGGACGAAACTTTTGAGCTCACAATCACAAGCCAGGGATCTGAGGTCAGGATTTGAGCGTTTGTAGGGGACTTGGTAGTCAGGGAGTCCAAAAGGTAGTGGGTTCGAGCCCGCCAATGGTTAAAAAACTTCCTCTTTTTTATATAGTAAATTCTATTGGTTGTCATTATTATTACTATTGTTATTATTATTGTTATTATTATTATTATTATTATTATTTTATTATTATTAATATTATTATTATTATTATTATTATTATTATTATTATTATTATTATTATTATTATTATTATTATTATTATTATTATTATTATTAATATTATTATTATTATTATTATTATTATTATTATTATTATTATTATTATTATTATTATTATTATTATTATTATTATTATTATTATTATTAGCATTCATATGATATGCAGAATACACAATATTATGTTATTGTAATAAATGTTATGTCACAAAGTTCACATTTGCAAAAGACAGCAATAATTTTTTCAACTTTGTATATTGTATTGTTATTATTATTAAGGATAATATACATGTAATTTGTAGTACAGTAGTGACCGCCTAAATACCAGCTGCCATAGTGCCCATTTCGCCTAAAGGCCTGCAATCTCAGTGAAACCGTATTTTTTTTCTATATAAATTGCCCCTCTAAATGCCCATTCAAAACCAAGCCTTTGTTCCAGTGGATCACTGGTTTGTCACTGGGCAATTAGAATCTAAGTCCACGACTCTTTTTTGATGTCGTAAGTTGCATGCAATCACCTGGCGTTTTTAGTAGACCCGACACGCATCGCAATCGGGGGACAAGGTGTGAACAGTTTTATTGCTCCGTCTTGCATTGGCTGTATCCATTGAGCCTTTGGGTCTTCGTGGCGAGCGTTGGTCAACCCACCTGTACGCTCCCCACCTCAGTGCTAAATGGTTTCCAGGTGTCCCTATTTCTCGCATTAAATTTTTCGTAAATGTTGAATTTTTCTGCACCATACTGGAAATGAGCTCGCTTGGTGATCACCCCCCCTCCCAAATTGTTGCCCTGACCTACTTTCGCATAAATGCCCGTTTCACCTAAATACCTGTTTTCCCTGCTTCCCAAGCAACGGGCATTTAGACGGTCACTACTGTACGTGTATTCATATTGTTAATCATTGTGAGATTCACATTTTAACAGTACGTTTAGTTTTTAGTTTTAAAAAAGGTGTGCGCAAGTGTTGTGTGAGTGAGTATGTGATGATTTGTGCCTTATATTTGTCATATAAAAAAATTGTAATGTACATAACTTATTAAAATTTGGCTTTGGTTAGTTTGAGTCAATTGTTGATGTAATGAAATGTCCCTTATTGAATGTTAGTATTAAGGCTGAGCATGTCTCATGATTTTGTAATGCAAGTGTTATGATGTGTGATTACACTAAAAACTTATATACTGCCAACTGTTGTGCTACCCTCTCTCTTTCTCTCTGCTTTCTCTTTCTGTCTGTTTCTCTGTTTCTTTTTTCTCTCTCTCTGAACACAACGTCTGACCTAGCTTTGCTAGGATCTGAACCATGGACCTCATGACCTCAAGTTTGACAGCCTAACCACTCAGTCACCAATACCACATATAATACAGTGTCGTCTCTCCCCCCCAAAAAAAAAAAAAAAAAAGAAAAAGAAAAAAAAAAGAAGAAAGAAGTAGTAATGAGATGATATAGACTCGCTGTTTAATGGATTTAAGAGACAGAGACAGAGTAGGAATTCCATGCTTGCATTTGGTGTGTGGAATGTGAAGGGTAGCTCCAGGGTAGGTCTCATTTTGCATAACTAGAAACTTTTCATGTCATTGTTCTCATTTTGTTAGTCATGGCAGGTCTCAGATAGGTGTCTTGTTTTCAGTAGCTTGAGATGTTTTTGCCAGTTCACAGTAGCATAAGACTTGCCTTGCTCCTTGAAGACAAAATGGCCAGTCACAGATTCGCAGCAATTGACACACCAGATGCTACAGTGACTACAGAGTGAGGGTTATCACAAACTCGTGGGGTTGTGTCCGGGACCAGATTATCTTATTCTGTTCGTTGAGATTTATGAAGCTACCTTAAACAAAGAGTCTACATACATGTATACCACTACCTGCCCAATACATGACATGAAGATAGCTGCCAACCGTTACGTAAAAAAACATATTTGGTGAGTCCGTAAGTAAGTCTGTATTTACTTTACTTTGAAAAGCATATGTATGAGTTTGTTTAAAGACACCCGAAATCAATGGCAATAGCAGAGTCATAGAGAGATTTGGTTGAAAGTCTGGAAACACTGTTCTGAGTTCACCTAACCCCCGTCACACTTTTGCTAAAAAGGCCAGCGATCAGCGGCCTTTATGATATTTACCTTTAAAGTTAAAGGGGGTTAATTCAGGTTGAATTATCAATGTTTTCTGTAATATTCGATCTATGGGGCGTCATGCAAGTTACAATTACATGTAGATCACATGGTCAGAGTTTGTTTTTCAATTTGAATAGGTTGGCAGCTATGCATGAGATGAGATTTAAAAAAGTGTAATTGTAATGTCTGGAGGGAAGTGCAAGCAAGGCCATCTAGCTTGGTGCATGTACAAGAGAGAGAGAGAGAGAGAGAGAGAGAAGAGAGAGAGAGAGAGAGAGAGAGAGAGAGAGAGAGAGAGAGAGAGAGAGAGAGAGAGAGAGAGAGAGAGAGAGAGAGAGAGAGAGAGGGAGAGGAGAGAGAGAGAGGGGGGAGGGAGGGAGGGAGGGAGGAGGGAGGGAGAGAGAGGGAGGGAGGGGGAGGGAGAGAAAGGGGTAGATACAGAGACACACAGAGAGATAAAGTATATACACGAGAGAATGAGTCATAAATAGAGAGATAGAGAAAGCACAAGAGAAAGACAATCCCCAACACACACACACATCCACAGAAAGACATAGGGAGAATGTGACTGATACTAAATACTATAGTCAATTCAATTCAATAAACTTTATTGTTCTCGTAAAGGCACATCTTCGTTCGCATCAATTTATATATAATGATAATATAAAAATACACATTATGTAATTTACATTGGAATTGAGAATTAGCGTTATTATATTAAATGAATATCACTATCATAGTTAACTTTGTGAATTTAAATATCAGTACACATACACATTTGTTAGTATGAATATAATATAATGTGACAAAAACTGTCACAGTAATAAATATCACAGTAAATCATGGTATTGTAAATACTATAATTCTAAAATATTGTTTTGCAAGAAACTATAAGATAAGTTACAAGAATGGGAATAAGTTTTAAAATTTAGATACAGTATAAATATGATGTAAGAATATCCTCAATAATTAATTTTGATATGTTTTTCTTGCTTTTGTTCTCTTACACCAAGTTACATACATAAACACACACTCTATCTCTATCTCCGTTCCCACCTTTCATCTCTCTCTCTTTCTCTGTGTGCGTCTGTGTCTCTGTCTATGTGCGTTTGTCTCTCTGTCTCTGTCTTTCTCCGCTTCACCTCTCTCTCTTTGTCTCTCCCTCTACACATTTCTGTAGCACTTTAGATAGTGGTAGTGGTAGTTACAAGGAATGCAACAGGGAAAGATGATGCAAAGAGAGATAAAGATAAAGACAGAGAGAAACCGAAAAGAAACAGAAAGAGAGAGACAGGGAAAGAGAAACAGAAAGAGAGAGACAGGGAAAGAGAAACAGAAAGAGAGAGACAGGGAAAGAGAAACAGAAAGAGAGAGACAGGGAAAGAGAAACAGAAAGAGAGAGACAGGGAAACAGAAAAAGAGAAAGAGAGAGACGTTTGTTGGCTTTATGTCTGTTTTCTTTTTAGGCAATATAAAATCAGTGCCAGAATGATTGAAGATATTGTGAAAAGGAAGGAAGTAGAAAGCATTTGTGGAAGGCTTTGGAATTTTTTCAGATCATTCGTTGTAAAAGTGATGTGACTGTTAAGAGATTTCTTGCTTCGAGCTTATGGCTCAATCAACATGGAATATGTGACATGAGTCTGTCATGTAACATTTATGTACAAATAAACTGGAGGGATGTGACATAATCCAACCCCTATGGGTCTTGGAGTAGGTTTTGTTTTGTTTTTTTATCCAATGATGTTAATGGTACATTAACATGAACAGGTAAACGCTGACATCTCTATCAGTATCACATGGCTCAATTATCAAACCTTGACATTTGACCTTCCTGATAAGCTCTAAAATTAAAGACCACTTTCACTTGTGCTAAGATAATAATAATAAAGGCTAATATTATTGACATATTTAGAACATGAACATTTTAGGATGACATTGATAATTCTAAAACGTTGGAATGGCATTTTAGGATAAAATTATCAACATCAATAAATTACTCTAGAATATTCTAAACATACTTGAAAATAATCAGAAGATATCAATTAATTACTCTGGAACATTGTAAACACAAATGAAAATAATCAGATGACATTAATCATAAATCAATTACTTTGGAACTTTGTGAATACAAATGAAAATAATCAGATGATATTAATCAATTATTTTGGAACTTTGTGAATACAAATGAAAATAATCAGATGATATCAATCAATTACTTTGGAATTTTGTGAATACAAATGAAAATAATCAGATGATATCAATCAATTGCTCTGGAACATTGTAAACACAACTGAAAATAATCAGATGGTATCAATCAATTATTCTGAAATATTGTGAACACATGAAAATAAACATATAGTATCAATCAATTACTCTGCTATATTGTAAATACACATGAAAATAATGAGATAATATTGATATCAATCAATTACTCTGAAATATTGTAAACACACATGAAAATAATCAGATGATATCAATCAATCACTCTGGAACTTTGTAAATATACTTGACAATAACAAGACAGAAAGTTACTTTGGAACATTGTAAACATTTTTGAAATTAATCAGATTGTATCAATCAGTTACAATTAATCTGGAATATTGTAAACATACTTGAAAACAATAAAATAATATTGATAACTTAATCTGGAATGTTGTAAACATACTTAAAAAATAGTCTAAGTCAGATAATATCAATTAATTACTCTTGAACATTGTAAAAAATTTTGAAAGGAACTTTGTAAACATTCTTGAAAGTAATCAGACGATATCAATATCAATCAATTGCTCTGGAACATTGTAAGAATACGCTTGACAATAGTCAATGATATCAATTAAATTTTGCTAAACGTAAAACAAAACAAAAATAATTTAAAGTAGGCAATCAAAATGAAAGTGAAAGGGATGATTGTACTAAAAATGAAAGTACCCGCCGCTAGAAATGGGAAATTACACACAATTATCAGGTTACATTTTATATTCTGAAAATACCTTCAATTGAGTTAATATAAAATAATTTTATATCTCCATTAAAACATTACAAAGTCATTCGTTTAACGGTAAAAAGTAATTTTAAATAAAATAAACTGCATAATAAAAAAAATATGAAAGTTGAGAACCATTCAATTAAAAGTAAGAATTGAACAACAATAAAACTGTAAAGGTAAAACATGTGTACACAATTACGCAAATTAAATGCAAATAGAAGTATAAACAAAACATTAGAAATGGTGACAATGGTAACGATAACAGAAATACGACATTAATGCAATAATATTGGTAATGAAGAAAGAATCTAATAATTATATAGTAGGGATGGTATCCTAGTACTAGTTTTACCATTAGTAAAAATATGACATTCGTAATTCTGTCGATGATGATGATACTACTATTACTAGTAATGAAAGTTAAGATGATAAAAGTACTAAATTATGAAAATAATAGCAGTAGTATGAGTAGTAATAATAAAGATAAAGAGAAAGTGATAAGAATAATAACAAGAACATAAAAATGTGTATTTCTGCAAGGGAATTCCTTTTTTCTTTAATCTTTCTGTCTTCCTTTCCTCATTTCTTTCTTTCTTCTTTCCCTCATTTCTTCCTTACATTTTCACAAAACTCAAATCTTTACAGTGACAGTATGTACACGAGTATTGTTGAAGACTGCACGGCTTATTAAAAGTCTGACAAAATTCACTTCAGAGTGGGAAGGATCACACAATCTTTAACGACCGTTCTTCAAACTAAGCTTTATGGCCGTCAAACTCTCTTGGCTCTAACTCTAACATTTATGTCCATGTCTTTTATCTAAAGAAGATTACTGAGACAATTTTCCCATGGCCGTTTTGCCTTGCACTCATTATAAATGTCGTCCACCCTCTATCAGTAGTTGCATCAACGTCACTCTGTCCTCCTAGAATTACAATTACACTGTCACTGTCATAGTGTCAACACACAATCTATGTTACCATGATGGCATGTGAACATCAGACTGTATAATGTATTGTCCAGCTGTTCTTTTCCTTGGCATTGGCATCGATAGTCTGTCTGTGTGAGGTAATACAAGAAAACTTGTACCTGATTCATGCCCTTGTTCACATGCCAACATCAGTGCTGTCCAGCCATTCTTAATCCTATCTCTGAGATTTACAGTCTGTTGACACGTTCAGTATTGCCTTTATCACCACCTCCTCATGATGCCCTGTCATCCCTCGTGGGGCACAGGGGGGCCAGAAAAAAGAGCCCTCCAGCGATCCACTGTCCTGTGCCATCTTTCCAATCTCTTTTCAAGACATCTCCCAACACACCTCCTCAACTCCCTCTCCAGTTCTCTTCGCCACGTATTTCTTGGTCTTCCCCTTTTTCTGTGGCCCTTATTACGTTATTATTTTCACTCTTTTACATGTTTTTCATCCAGCTGTTTCCTCTGAATTCACCCTGAGATCACCATGTGTGGTAGACAAAGTAAGTTCTCCGAAATCTGTATTGGAAGGGGACTCCATGGTCCAGGTTGGCATTTAAACCTGCAATTGAAACATTTTCCTGAGTTTTTATTAGTAAAACTCCCCCTCCCCCTCTTGTGGGGCATAGGGGGGGGGCAGCAAAAAGAGCCCTCCAGCGATCCACTGTCCTGTGCCATTTTTTCAAAACTTTTCCCAAGACATCTCCCCACACACCTCCTCAACCCCTTTCCAGTTCTCTTTGCCACGTATTGCTTGGTCTTCCCCTTTTTCTGTGGCCCTGCGGATTCCATGCTAAAGCTTGTCGCTTGATACTTGATGTCCACTGGTGGCTTCCTCAAAGTGTGTCCAAGCCACCGTCAACGCCTTTTCTTTAATTCATCTTCTATTGGCGTCTGGTTTTTTTTGTTGTTGCCACATATCTTCGTTTGTAATTGTTTCTAGCCAGTGGATTTCAAGGACGTTTTGTAGGTATTTGAATGTTAATGAATATCTTTTAAGTTCGACAGGATTCTTTTGCTGATTTTTCCATGTATCGGCTTCTATCACCATATGCACATAAATTTATATTAAAAACAACGCCGTCATTCCACTTCCATCTTTGGCATTTATGTCAATATCTTTCATTCAAACAAGAAAATTAGTTCTAATTTCATTAAACAAATCAAGTATTTCCAAGATTAGTTCATCAATAGCTTGAGAAGATCAAAGATCAAAGGAGCCGAATAAACAGACAATCATAAGGGCAGTATTTCCAATGACATCCTTGAGATTAACATCAATGTCGTCAGCTTGACAATGACAGCTTCTTCTAATGTCATGCTCACATTAGCGCCAACGTTTCACATTGTTTATTTACAGTATTTATATCAATATCTTACACTTGTTTGTAGAAGACGATAAACGCATTCATAGGAGCCCCGTCGGTAGGCAGTCAGAAGCGCTGTACTTCCGACTACATCTTTGATATTGACATCAATTATATCAGCCTGCAAAAGGCTATCGACACATTTAATATTGTTGTGCATACATGCAAACATTAACGGCGATATTCCATTTTTATTGACGGCATTTACGTCAATATCTTTCACTTGAAGAAGACGATCAACACATTTTAAAAAGCCGAGTTCACAAGCAATCATAAGTGCTGTATATCCAAATCGGTCCTTGAGGTTGACATTGATGTCAGCAGTCTGTAAAAGGCTATTGACACATTTAATATCGCCTTTTCTACATGCCCACATTAGCGCCGACATTCCACAGTGTTTATCTGCGGCATTTACATCAATACCTTCAACTTGTAGAAGACTAACAACGCAGTCCAAGAATCCCGATAACAGGCAATTATAAGTGCTGTATTTCCAGTCGCATCCTTGAGATTGACATCAATATTGGCAGTCTGTAACAGACTGTTGACAGAGTTGATTTTGCCGTTTTTAATTGCATACATTAATACTGACATTCCGTGTTGCTTATCTACAGCATTGATGTCAACATCTTTCATTTGAAGAAGACAATCAACACATTCATAGGAGCCCTGTCGGTAGGCAATCAGAAGCGCCGTACTCCCAATTACATCTTTGATATTGACATCAATTTTATCAGCCCGCAAAAGGCTCTTGACACATTCGATATTGTTGTGCATGCATGCAAACATTAACGGCGACAGTCCATTTTTATCTACAGCGTTTACGTCAATATCTTCCACTTGAAGAAGTCGATCAACACATTTTAAAAAGCCGAGTTCACAAGCAATCATAAGTGCTGTATATCCAATTAGGTTCTTGAGGTTGACATTGATGTCATCAGTCTGTAAAAGGCTATTGACACATTTAATATCGCCTTTTCTACATGCCCACATTAGCGCTGACATTCCACAGTGTTTATCTGCGGCATTTACATCAATACCTTCAACTTGTAGAAGACTAACAACGCACTCAAAGGATCCCCGATAACAGGCAATTATAAGTGCTGTATTTCCAGTTGCACCCTTGAGATTGACATCAATATTGGCAGTCTGTAAAAGACTGTTGACAGAGTTGATTTTGCCGTTTATACATGCATACATTAATGCTGACATTCCGTGTTGCTTATCTACAGCATTGATGTCAACATCTTTCATTTGAAGCAGATAATCAACGCATTCAAAGGAGCCAAATTCACATGCGATCATAAGGGCTGTATTTCCAATTACGTCCTTGAGATTGACATTGACATCAATGTTTTGAGCCTCTAAAACTAGGAAAAGGCTATTGACGCATTTAACATTGCCGTTTCTACACGCCCACAATAGCGCCGACATTCCACGTTGTTTATCTACAACATTTATGTCAACATCTTTCATTTGAAGAAGACGGTCAACGCATTCAAAGGAGTTGACAACGCACGCAATCATAAGTGCTGTATTTCCAATTATGTCTTTGAGATTGACATCAATGTTTTGAGCACGTAAAAGGCTATTGACACATTTAAAATCACTGTGTCTACATGCCCACATCAATGCCGTCGCTGCTTGTTTATCTACAGCATTTATGTCAATATCTTTGACTTGAAGAAGACAATCAACGCATTCAAATGAGCCCATGGCACACACGACCATGAGTGCTGTCAGTCCATTTTCTTCCTGAAGATTGACATCTATGTTGGTAGTCTGTACAAGAGAGTTGACACATTTAATTTTTGTAACATTGCGTGCTTTACACGCCCACATTAACGCTGTGTTTCCTTCTTTGTCTTTGGCATTTATGTCAATATCTGCTCTTTGGACAAGAATAATAATCCCATCAATAGAGGCTGAACCACATGCCAACATTAGCGCCGTCTGTCCTATTATCATCCTTGGCGTTTATATCAGTGTTCTTTATTTGCGCAAGACGTTTTATACATTCTATGCTGCTATTCAAACATGCATACATTAGCGCTGATAAGCCGGTTGTATTTTGTGTGTTTATATCAATATTCTTATGTCCAAGAAGAAGGTCCACACACATTTGATTATTCCGCAGACATGCAAGCATAAGAGCTGTATTCCCACTGTTGTCCTTCGCGTTAACATTGATGCCCTTTATAGATAAAAGACTTTCTACACATGCAGGATGGCGAATCAGGCTTGCACACATCAACGCTGTCCTTCCATTCTCATTTTTTACATTGATGTCAATCTTTTCTGTCTGTCCTAGGGCCTTCACACAGGCAACATGGCCCAGTCCACATGCCACCATCAAAGCGGTCTCCCGTTTGTAGTCATTGCATTGACCTTTATACAGTCCCTCTGGAGGAGGAAATTGACACATTTAACGTGACCCTTATAACAGGCAGAAAACAATGCGGTTGCTCCATCTTTAGCCTCAGCATTGATTTCGAGATTGTCTACTTGAAGAAGTTCTTGGACGCAATCAGCATGACCTCTAAGGCATGCAAACATCAATGCGGTGGTGCCTTTGTTGTTGGCTGCATTAATATCCAAGGCCGGCATCTGAACGAATTGTTTGACAGATTTCAGATTGCCCCAATAACACGCCAGGGTCATTGCTGTATGTCCATCGAAATCCCTGGCATTGATATCAATGTTCTCTACTTGAAGTAGTTGAGCAGTGCACTCATCATGGCAGTAGCGACTTGCCAACATAAGCGCTGTACATCTGTTACCTTCGGTATCATCAACTTGCATTCTTATCTCTCTGTCTTGGATAAGTCTTTGCACACATTCATGGTGACCATGTCTGCAGGCAATCATAAGAGCTGTCAAGTCCATACAGTCCAATGCGTCCACGTCAGTTTCTTCATACTTTATGAGACGATCTACCACATCGTGGTGACCAACCGAACAAGCCAGAAGCAAGGCACTGATTCCCATTTTATTTTTCTCATTGACATTTGGTTTATGTCTATGTTGTAGAAACAAATCTGTCAACTTACTATGTCCATGTAAACACGCCCACATAAAGGGGTCATGCCCTTAACATCCATGACATGTACATTTGCGCAGCGTCTCAGAAGGCATTTCAGGCATCCTAGACTCCTATTTTCACATGCGTACATCAAAGCACTCCAACCATTGTCATCACGGGCGTTGACATCGATACTTTGTTTTTCCTGGAGGAGACGTCTGACACATCTCCATTTGCCACTCAAACTCGCCAACATCAAAGGTGTGGTATTGTTTTTGTCCCTGTCATTCACATCGACTTTGTCAACGGTAAGCAAACGATCTACAATCGTGATGGCCATCCCTACATGCAAACATTAATGCTGTCCATCCTCTCTTACCCTTTGCATTAATAACAACACGCTGATCCTGGACAAGTAAATCAAGGCATTTAACACGGTCGTATTCACATGCCAACATTAACGCGGTTTTACTGTCATCGCCCTTAATGTTCACGTCAATGTCATCGACACCCAACAGCTCCTTCACTTTCCAATCATGCCCCGATTTACTGGCCGTCATCAAGCGTGTGTAGCCAAAAGCCTTTCTGGTATTTATACCTGATTCTTGAACTGCATTATGGCCAAATTCCATGTTATCATTTTGTGCTTGGATTTCTACTAAGCTTAGCTCGTGACCACGCTCACGAGCAAAATCTATAACATAATCAAAACATCTAAGACGATTGCATTTCTTGGCTATCATTTTCATGGAAGCTAGAAATTCTGTAACGGTTGTTTCATCTATTTTGATCTGATTATCGTAAATGAGACGCTTAACACATTCAATGTGGCCGTATTTGCACGCCAACATAAGAGCTGTCCATCCTCTTTGATCTTTGGCATTCACGTCAATGTTTTTAACTCGAAGAAGCCGTTTGAGGCATTTAACGTGACCAAACTGGCATGAAAGCATCAAGGCTGTCTTGCCGTCAGAACGCCCCTAGAATTCACACACGTTTCTCTAATGCTGAGAAGACGGCTTACAATGTTTTGATATCCTGCAGACGTTGCCAGCATTAGCAGAGATCTGTCTTTTGTGTTCCTTTGATTGACATCAGTGTGTTTTGCTCTTAGAAACTTGTTAACCAGTGATGCATGTCCATGTAAACACGCTAACATCAAAGCTGTCATACCTTTGTTATCACGTGCATCCGTGTCTGTGTCCTGATTATCAAGGAGATGTTGAACACATTTCAGACTGCCATTTTCACTTGAGTACATTAAGGCAGTCCACCCACTGTTGTCTTTTGCGTTAACGTTCATATGTTGGCTGAAACACTTCATTGTTTTCACGTCATCTCTTAAGCCTGCCAGCATCAGAAGAGTAATGTTTTTTCCATCCACTAATTCTTTGTCATAGTCTTTAATATGTGATGTTAACATAAAAGGTAGGATCTTTGATGAAGGTAGCCAACCATAACGAAGTTTCTGCCTTTACGGTCTGTTGCTTCCAGGTCTACTCCAGGAAAACGGACCAGGTGAAAGATAACATACTTATTTGCTAACATCAAAGCAGTTTCCCCATTAACATTTCTAACATTGACGTCTATACCGTTAACCGTAAGAAGTCTTTCTGCACATTTTGATCTTCTTTTCTCTTTGCACACGATCATTAAAGCAGTTTCTTTTTTGCTATTTGTAAAGTTTACATCAATTTCTTTTAATAGCACTAGGCTATTCACACAGTCAACCTTACCTTCTATACATGCAAGCATTAAGGCAGTGAGGTCATTTTTGTTTACAACGTTAAGGTCAATATTTGGAAACTGAATGAGGCATTCCACACACTCCTTATGACCACTTTGACATGCAAACATCAATGCTGTCATGCTGTTTTCATCCTTACAATTAACATCAATTTTATTGTGCTGTAAGAGACATTTCAGACTCTCCTTATTACCATGGTGACACGCACACATGAGCGCTGTTCCTCCACCCTCTTTCTTTGCATTAATATCAATGTTGTCAGTCTCTACTACATGCTTGACACATTTATCATAATCATTAAGACATGCCAATATGAGAGCTGTTACTCCATCCAATCTCTTTGCGTTAACATCAATATTGCTAGCCTCCACTAAACGTTTGACACATTTATCATGACCATTAAGACACGCCAACATGAGAGCTGTTCCTCCATCCTCTTTCTTTGAATTAATATCAATGTTGCTAGCTTCCAATAAACGCTTGACACATTTATCATGACCATTCTGACACGCAAACACGAGAGCTGTTCCTCTGTTCTTGATCTTGGCGTTAATGTCAATATTGTAAGCCTCCACTAAATGTTGGACACAATTATCATGACCATTCTCACATGCATACACAAGAGCTGTTCCTCCATTCTTCACCTTGGCATTAATATCAATGTTGTTAGTCTTCACTAAATGCTTGACACATTTATCATGATCTTTAAGACATGCCATTATGAGTGCTGTGTTTCCGTCATCTTTCTTTGCGTTAATGTCAATGTTCTTAGCCTTTACTAAATGCTCCACACATTTATCATGACCATTGTGACACGCAAACATGAGAGCTGTTCCTTCGTTCTTGGTCTTTACATTAATGTCAATATTTTTAACCTCCACTAAATGCTTGACACATTCATCATGACCATTTTGACACGCAAACATGAGAGCTGTTGGTTTGTTCTCTTCTTTGATGTTTGCATCAATATTGTAAGCCTTCACTAAATGTTGGACACAATTATCATGACCATTCACACACGCATACACGAGAGCTGTTCCTCCATTCTTCACCTTGGCATTAATATCAATGTTGTTAGCCTCCACTAAATGCTTGACACATTTATCATGATCATTAAGACATGCCATTATGAGTGCGGTGTTTCCGTCATCTTTCTTTGCGTTAATGTCAATGTTCTTAGCCTCTACTAAATGCTTGACACATTCATCATGACCGTTGTGACACGCAAACATGAGCGCCAAGTTACTCCATTCTCCTCCTTAGCGTTAATATCAATGCTTTTAGCCTCCGCCAAATACTTGACACAATCACCATGACCATTCTGACATGCAAACATGAGAGCCGTTCTTCTGGTCTCGTCCTTGGCGTTAATGTCAATGCTCTTAGCCTCCACCAAATACTTGACGTTGTCAACATCGCCATTAAGACAAGCAAGCCTGAGCTTGGCTTGTCCTTCCTCCGCATCTATGTGTGAAGATCGTGTTTCACCATATCTTTCCTTAAAAATATTGCTACTCGCCATGTTTGCTCAGTGATACACTAAGGCCACAACGACTTTCTTAGATCTTAATCAAATTACGTGAGGGAGACGGAGACCAACTTGCAGATGCGAACAAGATGTAACAGACTGGCTGAACATGACAGTAAAGTAACCGAGGCTATAAGTATAAGGTTGGCTGCAAACTGTAAACTGTGAGGACTTTCGTGTGAAGATTCAGGAAGCGGCGTCCTGTCAGGATATGCCATGAATGATGATGAATCAGTGATTGACCATCTGTGCTGTGCTGTCTGCGTACACGGCAAAAACACAACCAGCGTGGCAATGCAATCCTATTACTATGTTCAACAATGTTCTCAGTCTTGTACTCAGTTATTCGTGTTTATTCACATGAATGCCACATTTACGACACTTTTCTATTGAGACCACAAAATCAATTCTGAAAAGAAGAAAAACAAAAACAATTCGTTACACGCTTATAATGCATGGGAAAATGTCACTTGTCAGTGAAATAGCTTCACATTTCTAAAACTTTTTAAATTCTTTTTTTCTGCCACTCTTATTTATGCCTTTTTCTTTCTTTCTGTCTGTCTGACACACACACACACACACACACACACACTCTCTCTCTCTCTCTCTCTCCCTCCCTCTCTCTCTCTCTCTCTCTCTCTCTCTCTCTCTCTCTCTCTCTCTCTCTCTCTAGATAGGTAGAAATAAAGATAAAACAAGAGTGAAGATAGATTGGCAGACAGCTTTATAGTAATTTTAGATATAAATATATCATCAGAAAGATAGAAAGGACAGATAGACAGGTTGGTAAAAATAAATAGAAATATAGACAAATAAAAAGATAGATTCCGGGCGGTGAGCAGATGATTGAACCATGAGCATTACCCACCATGAGTCTCCTCCTGCTCAGTGCTACCTTACAGGCCGATCTTGATTGACTAAAGGCTAGGGGAGATAAACCTGACAGAAATTCACTACCTGCTGCCTTGCAGATGGGTCTTCGCTGACCAAAGGCTAAGGGAGTTAACCTCCACAGAAAATCAAGACCAAGGCCCTGTATGGGGCCTCAAGGTGGCAGCCCCACCACCTACCTATTGTACAGTGGGTAATCACCTGCTTACCAAAAACCAACCGATTCAGAGAAACAAAGATAATATATCCAGACTGAATTTGAGAAGATGACCTTGAAGACGAACACAGACATTGATTTTTGGACAAAATTCAAAGCAATAGATATTTTGGCTATCACAGAAAAAAAGAAAACATGACAAGAAATAAAGAATGTAGGATCAAATCATACTTTAATCTTCTCAGGAGTGGTACTGGTAGATGTCAAGGATAGATCGAAAGCAGGAGTAGGCCTCCTAATGCGTAAAAGACACGAAAAGCTATTATAAAGTTGGAAATTATTAGCTTGAGCTTATTAGAGGAAAACATTAAACCAAAAGGACGAGAAATTAATTATTAATCGCTTATGGACCCAAGGATGCCATCAAAGAAGAAAAACATAGTTTTGAAAACAAATTACAAATAGCTTCAAATTCAAAGAATCTCAAACCAAAACAGGAATTAATGGTTTTAGAAGATTTAAATGCCATACTAGGCAACAATGTAGAGACATTAGGCGGAGTAATGGGTAAAGAAAGAGAGACAACGTCTCCGAATGGAGAGAGGCTAATAGACATTAGTCTAAAGAATAACATGAAAATAGCCAACACCTTTTTTCCACATAGAGATATTCACAAATATAATAGTACAAGAGTAAATGAAGACAGAAGTGAAAAGTCAATGATAGACTACATAAAAGTTAGCAGTTCCCTTTTTCACAGTACAATGGACGCAAGGGTAAACAGAGCAGCTAAAATATTTAGCGATCATCACCTGGTGATTTAAAAATGAGATTACTGACTGAGAAAATAAACAGAAAAGGAAAGAGAAAAAAGCTACTAAACTCAAATAAAAGAACTAAATAAACTAGAAGTAAAACAAATATACTAATCTAGGGATAAAAATATTTATCAGTGAAAGGCAGATTGATCTGAATGGTACTTTTTTTTAATGGCAGCACAATAGAAGAAAAGTTACAATTGTTTAAGGAAACACTCTTCAGTTGTACTGAAGAGGTCTGTAGTAGGAAACAAATTAAAGGTAGGAAAAGAACAGCATAGAATGTCAAAGCTAAGAGTAAGACCAAAGAAAAGAAGGAAGCCTGGAAGAAATAGTTAGATCTGCTTGTTTCAAATTTCGTTTAACCAAATGTCCAGTTGTTCCACACTTGAAAATATTAACAGAATTTTTTCTGTATGTTTGAACAAGTTGATTTAAATCTAGACCCGCTTAATCCCCGTCTTTTTGTCCATGGAGAATGGAGTCATAAATGAAAACGAAACTTCCCAATAATACCACACAAAGTCCCCTGGTTAACTTCAATATTGGTAAACAAATAGATACAACACCAATCAAAATAATAGTGCTAAGCACATAACACTATTTACACGTTAGACACTGTCAGTCGGTGTAAGCTGGACTGGTCATGTAACTGTTGTAACGTAACTACGTGTATTTTAGTGCAGAGGCCATTGTGACGTGGCAGGTGGACCAAGATGGGACGAACGTCAAAGAATAATGCATTTCATGCTGTATTAACAGAAATAAAAGGAAATGACACAAATGAAATGATTCAAGCTGCCGAGACCAGACGGTTTTAAAACTGATCATGCATTTCTTGATTGATTAGGATAAATAGAGGGCACAAATCATAAATTCTTCAGTTGACAAGATGTCCCAAGCCCATGAAAATATCAGGACAGGGTAGCCTGGAGAAAGATCATTCCAGTTCCAGGTAACTAAACCCATACACTAGAAGGTAGAATGGGAATTGATAAAGAAAGATAGATAGATAGGTAAATAAACAGAAAGATGAATTGATAGATAGATAGATAGGTAGACAGATAATAGATATAATGCAGTTGCGTCTCGATGTTCCGAACACTTGCGTTCTGAGCAAGTAATGTGGATTATCGAAACATCCGAATTATCCCATCCCCGATCAAAGTATCACACCGTGAATCAGCAAATTGCCTCAGAACTTACAGTAATGAAGGCCTGGTGCACTTTACGGACACTTAGTACTATGAAGTTGTTTATCAATGTCCAGATCTGTGTGTCTTTTCTCTCTCTGACTTGTGCTGCAGGTTTCTCGCCACACAATTTACACTATGCCCGGAGAAGAAGAAGAAGAAGAAGAAAAAGAAGAATAAGAAGACAAAGAAGAAGAGGAAAAAGAAGAAGAAGAAGAAGAAGAAGAAGAAGAAGAAGAAGAAGAGAAGAAGAAGAAGAAGAAGAAGAAGAAGAAGAAGAAGAAGAAGAAGAAGAAGAAGAAGAAGAAAGAAGAGGAAGAAGAAGGAGAAAAGAATAAGAAAAAGAAAAGAGGAGAGAGAGAGGGTGAGAAAGAAGAAAAAAGAGAGACAGAGACAATTGCTCAATTTTATGGCGGTAGTGGTGTTAGGAAAGGTAAGTCGGGTGGCTTTAATGTGCTGTCAGCGGACTTGTTAGACTATCTCGAACTGCTGAGTGTTCAATTGTTCCAAAATTAGGTGTTCGGATCTGGAATCCTGAATTTCCGTATTATCGGGAAAGAAGACAAAATCTGTCCCCAACTCATCTGTGCCTCCGGATTATCAAAGTCCTGACTATCGAGACATGACTTTATGTTAGTTTGAGTATCTCAGTCTTATGTTGTACAATCCACTCTCTCAATCTCACACTGTATGACGCCGAGCCGAAAAATCATATTCAGTCACCAAAGACAGCTTCAACTGAAAGTTTCTCCAAAAACGCCAACCGACTTTCGTTAAAACATTTTTTATTCCCTACCATGAACTAAGCCTCAATTTCTTATCTCACCTTTTCAAAATAAACGTATTCTTTCCAGAGACATAAGACTACAATTCTTTAAAAGTGCCCAAAATTGAATGTAATCTTACTATAGTGCAGATCTAGATTTAGATGTAGCTCAAGGAATAATACAATCGTACTCAAAATTTTGCATTTACAAAATTATATTTGTAGGCCCTATTTTTGTAATGGTGTAGGATATTATTTACACTTCTGCGCAACAACTTCTGAATACCCCTTACAGTCAATAAGAAGGCGTGACAACACAAGAAACGGGAACAAAGCTTATTTGGTCAATCAATCACAAGAAAATTACTGCAGTTACAAGTAGCTTGAGTTATAGTTATAGGGATCTGAAACAAAAGTAACATGGTTCTAGCCTTTGAGTATTTCCATATAAAATTTCAGCTTTATTGGTTGCTTCATAAGGTCAGGAGGTGTGCCAGAAAATCAGTGAATTATTTTTCGGTGGGTAAGATACACATAGATTCTCCATCTATTTTTCGTTTTCTTCTTATTCTTCATCTCCTTCTCTGGCATGTCTTCTAGATATGATCTAAATCTAGAATAGATGTAGATCTAGATCTGGTCGGCATTTCTTTAAGATGTGATGTCCCGTTTAACCCAGAAATGAGCGTAGCTAAAAACAATGGCCAGGTCATGTTTAAATTTTATGCTAAATAGTGTTAACTTTCAGATATATAAGTATTTTATTGAGTATCAATGGGCCGTAAACATAAACCGTGCGCAAGTTGCGCCACTGTCGGTGACTGCAGAAGCATGCGTAATGGTAAACATAAATAATGCTTAAGTCCTGTGCATGCGCAATACGGTCTAAAAAAGTCGCCGCAACCTACGCCTGTGAAAAATTGCACTAACACTTGTCTAGTTACGCATGAATTTTGTCAATGGGGAAATAATAGAAAAAGAGAAAATTTGGGTTCTGAATCGAAAATAAAAGAATTTTAACATGACTGCTGGTTTTTCTTTGAATTTTTTTACTCTCATGGGTCCTTTTCTGAAATAGTTAGGTCTAGATTATAGATCTATTCTAGATCTAGAGATCTAGATGTAAACCTAGATTCTAGATCTAAACAAAATGTAATCTTACCGTACTGCAGATGTATTGAGATATATATGATTTAGATGTAGATCTAGGAATAATAAAATAACTCAAAACTTTAGGACTGATGAGCCTGCAAAATTAATTTTCGTATATTTGTAGTGGCATTGGCTGGATATATTGATTTGTTTACACATCTTCACAACTTCCGTGTGTCAATAAAAAAGCATGATAATAAATCTGTATGGAATGACAACAAAACTAGATTTCTAGATATAATTTGTTTGGTTAATTAAAATGAAGGATCACAGTTCACGCCTTTAGAATTTGCATATAAAATGTCAGCTCGATTGGTTGCAGAAAGTAAGACCCAGCGAGTTAAAAGATAGATCTAGATCTAGACAGAAATTATGTAGATAGATGTTAAGTCCTACGTAAGTACATACGTACGTACGTATGTATGTATGTATGTATGTATGTTTGTACGTATGTATGTTTATAACATGTGTGAATATTTTTGTGTTGTGTCCTCAGGACTGCATCAGCTTTTTGTTGTGAGTAACACACCTATGATGTGTAGCTCTCTCTCTCTCTCTCTCTCTCTCTCTCTCTCCCCCTCTCTCTCTCTCTCTCTCTCTCTCTCTCTCTCTCTCTCTCTCTATTCAAAAATTTGAAGAATTATCGAGCAGAATTTGTTTCCAAACAGTAACGTAAGTAGACTATAATGTTATTACAGCGTACTGAGGACTACGATACAGTATTAACGAAGTTAGGAAGAAACCCGGGTCCGAAAAGACAAAAATGTTTAAGCACACCCCGGGTCCCAATAATCACTCCCTTTTTCCTACCTCTCACCACAGAACACTAAAACAGTTTTAGTGTTCTGTGCTTCTCACCTCTTGTGGCTGCCTTGCGCAATATGAACCAAGAAAGCTTCGTTAACTCTGCAAAAATATTCTCAGAACAGGGTCAAAGGTCGTGGAGTTCTCTTTGCATGTACAAAAACATTTTTCTCTCTCTCTCTCTCTCTCTCTCTCTCTCTCTCTCTCTCTCTCTCTCTCTCTCTCTCTCTCTCTCTCTCTCTCTCTCTCTCTCTCTATCCCTCTGTCCTCTCTCTCGTCCTTTCTTTCTCTCTCTCTCTCTCTCTCTCTCTCTCTCTCTCTCTCTCTCTCTCTCTCTCTCTCTCCCTCTCTCTTTCTCTCTGTCTTCCTCTCTCTTTCCCTCTGTCCTCTCTCTCTCTCTCTCTCTCTCTCTCTCTCTCTCTCTCTCTCTCTCTCTCTCTCTCTCTCTCTCTCTCTCTCTCTCTCTCTCTCTCTCTCTCTCTCTCTCTCTCTTTCTCTCACTGTTCAAAAGTTTGAAAAATCGTCGAGCAGAATTTGTTTCCAAGCATTCACGTAAGTAGACTATAATGTTATTACAGTGTAGCGAGGACTACGATATAGTATTAACGAAGTTAGGAAGAAACCCGGGACAGCGGAAGTGGAGATGAATAGGACACACCTTCAGAAAAACCCAGAGAAATAATACAAGACATGCCCTTCAGTGGAATCCACAGAGGTAGAGGGTTAAGGAAAGCCACGATTAACATGGAGAAGGCTAGTGGACGATGGCTTAAAGAAGTGGGGTCTTTGTGGAGGGATTTATCATGAGTTTCCCAAAATAGGAATAAGTGGAAGTGCGTTGTTTGTGGCCCACACCGGTATAGGGTGAAAAGGACTATTATTATTATTATTATTTTTATTAATTTAAAAAATTATTATTATTATTATTATTATTATTATTATTATTATTATTATTATAATTTATTTTTTTTTAATTGTATTTCTTACTTTTTATTTTTTATATTATTACCAAGATCTTGTACAGTCAAAAATATAACGTAGACTTTTATTCGTAGATTTTCAATATCATACAGCCCTGCTTTCTCATTCAGAAACTATTAACATCCAAAGTAACCAAACATAAAT
>JAXRKP010000041.1:545000-547500 GCA_037039925.1 Doris montereyensis
TGTGAGCTGAGCGGAAGCAGGCCGCAGCTAAGCTGTACAAATTAGAAATATTCTTTTGTTAAAGAATAACCAAATAAGCAGAGTCACACGACATTGCTCGTCTAAGGCTGCTGCTTTTTGGAATGAACAGTCTTTAATTAAAAGACATTCTATTTCCATGGCGAAATCTGCAGCGTATTATCCTGTCAGCTCACAGTCGTTGTCTATTTTTGACTGTAATATTTTAAATTAAAAGTAATTTACTATGGACTCGAGTCCAGACTCGAGTCCAAAAGACTCGAGTCCTTCACTTTGGACTCGAGTCCGGACTGGGTTGAAGCAATTACTCGAGTACTCGAGTCCAGACTCTCATACTCACACCTACTAGGCAGCTGTGCTAGGCATTACACTGGCAGGTAAAAATTATCAGTCTTTTTTTCAATTCTGAATTTCAGAATTTAAAATAGTTTTAAAATGTAACTTAAAAACTAATGATTTTAATTGATATCAGTATATAAATCGATGTCAATTCGTGAAATGTTAATATACATGAACAAAACAAGTTGTAAGCCAAACGAATAAAATACATACGTTTGTTTTGCCGGTTTTCATTTACGCATGCCAATGCGCCAAACGTGGGACACTTGATAAGTGTCCCAAAACGACCTATAGCGAATTCTAGGTCGCAACCTATTCTACGCCTTCACTTCTCCCCGCCTTCAGCCTTCACTTTGACCCATTGGGTTATCATTACATGAAGATGATCGCTTTTTGAGGACACAAACATAGACGTTCTAGACACAAACACAAAATGTCCCCTCTAAAATTGACTCAAATCTACCGCTCGCTTGGCGTGTTCGTCATCTGTTCCGTCGTCTGTCCCACTTACAGGCTTTGTCTGACTACTAGTACTACTATATCTATCTACTAGAACTAGCACTGAAGGTTTTCAGCGCTGATTATTTTCATTCTAGAGTTATACGAAGATGTATTTAACATTGGTGATTAAATCAAATTGTTGATTTGTCAGGAGGACACTGTCCTGTATGTCCGTATGATAAATCCGCCTCTGCCACCTACAATTAATTGTCAACAAGACTAAATAAATGATTGTTGATGTCAGAAAGCCATTATCTCAATTAGCCATCAAAAGGAAGTAATAAATATAAATATATAGGAGTCGTCATAGATGAAAATCTAAGTTGGACAGAACATGTCAACTCTGTATTGACTAGCAAGCAAGTAAAGGAATCACTTTTGAAACCTTAATCACATAAAAAAAAGACAAAACTCTAATCACTCTATTCTACAGGGCTATGATTGAGATTATCTTTAGTTTTTGTCTATCTGTCTGGGAGGAAATTGTTTAGCAAGAGATAAGAAGAAGTATTGACAGGGTCATTAAAAGAGCAAACACATACACTAAAAAAGACACACACAATCTTCATCTGAATTGATTTGCACAAAACACATTGAACACATTCACTAGTATTCACAGAGACACATTCCATTCCTTCAATCAAATAATAAAACAATCAAACCGGAAGTGAACGTATAATATCAGGACTTAATTATAATATAATTTCTTGATTGATTGAATTAATGGATTTCAACTCTTGAATGCTGTAAAACCAAGGAAAATATACCACGGGACGAATAAAGTTTATTTGTCTTGATTGTTTTATTATTAGCAGCTCTGTAATAGCGACTTGAGACCTCGTACAATGTACAATGATACTGGGCAGGTTTGCAATAATCAGTGATGGCAAATGTTTTCCGTTGAATATTTCCGTATATCTGCAATTGTTTTGTGTGGAATATCTTTGTGGAGTTTTTCACACCTCACACCAATCATGTTTATAATTCAAGGTTGTGAGTTTATCCTTTTTTGTTTGAGAATTTCGGTGTATCTCTGCACGTCATTACCCAGGGCTTTCAAATACAGGGCAAGTTCCTGGAGCACTTTTAAATTTTTTGGCATTGATGAACGTGTTAGGCGGTAAATATTTTCGTAATCGAATCCACCTAACTACAGGAACGATATGTAATCGGCCATCCAGATTTCTAAACAGTTTTTCTGTGATATAATCCTCACATATAGAATTTTCGAAACTGAGATAAAATTTATAGGTGTCGTTCAGCTTCTGAGGCAGGTAGAACTGTCACATCTGCCAAATCCACACAATCCTCTGACATCGATATCAATGTATTTCTGAAGGGGGGGGGGGTTAGGAACAAAACAGAAACCAAGAGATATATCGAAATTCATGAAAAGATGAATGTTGTAAACATATAACAAATTTAAATAAATATAAATTCTATGTAAACCAAACACATCTCAGATTTTAAAGTCTAATAACTCAACAATGAAAAGTAATTTGTTTTTATGTTCTTTGGTTAGGTAAACATATAACTATTTGTACAGTAGGTATGTGAATGTCATGTCAAGAAGGCAATTGGGAAGGCGGGGGAGAGGGGGATCCGGGGGCAGGTCCTGGAGTGAACATTTTCCATTTGTTTC
>JAXRKP010000041.1:552500-612500 GCA_037039925.1 Doris montereyensis
CTGTCTGTCTGTCTGTCTGTCTGTTTGTCTGTCTGTCTGTCTGTCTGTCTGTCTCTCTCTCTCTCTCTCTCTCTCTCTCTCTCTCTCTCTCTCTCTCTCTCTCTCTCTCTCTCTCTCTCTCGCTCCCTACCCTCTCTTCCTCTCACTATCTCTTCATCACTCACTCTGTCTATCGCTCAACCTCCTAATACCCCCTCCCCCAATCTATCTCTTCTTTTCAACACATTTACATTTTCAAAGGCATAATAGACGATAATGATTTTGGCACATGTGTAAGTTAACAACGCTTCTGAGATGATGTTTTCATTGTCGACGAGCATTAATCGTATGCATCGCAATAACAATATAGATGGATGTGGATGTCATATATTAAACTGCTCAAGCTCGACCTCGACCAATGACAACCCCTTCCTTAAGCTAGGGGGAGGGGAAGGGCTCAGAGGCAATTTGCCAGACTTTCAATTTACTCGGGAAAATTTATCAACCGTAGACGGGGCTTGAATCCACGACCTTTTGGTTGAGAGGCCGATGCTTTGCCCTTGGACTACCGAGTCCCCCATCACCTCGATGCCCTTGAACCCGAGCTTTAAAGGTCAACGGTCGGCCCCGTGCTGCTTCGAGAATTATGATTTAGATTTTGCTTGAAGTCTGCAGAAGGAAAACACGATGAATGTTTACAGTTGCCTTAATAATATATCAATAGCATAATGTCAAAAATATTATGGGTCTTGAATCAAACATCGAAATAATAATAATAATAATAATAATAATAATAATAATAATAATAATAATAATAATAATAATAATAATAATAATAATAATAATGATAAAAATAATAATAATAATTATAACAATAACAACAAGAATGACCAACAAGTATGACCAACACGTATGACCAACAAGTATGACCAACAAGTATGACCAACACGTATGACCAACAAGTATGACCAACACGTATGACCAACAAGACCAACATGACCATGACCACGTAGGACCAACAAGCATGACCAACACGTAGGACCAACAAGCATGACCAACACGTATGACCAACAAGCATGACCAACAAGCAATGACCATATGACAACAAGTATGTATGACCAACAAAGCATATGACCAACACATATGACCAACAATATGACCAACACAGAATGACCAACACATATGACCAACATGACCAACCAACATATGACCAACAAGTATGACCAACAACTCATATGATATGACCCAACCAAGTATGACCAACTCAACAACATATGACCATGACACATATGACCAACAAGAATGACCAACACATATATGACCAACACATATGACCAACACATATGACCAACAAGTATGACCAACACAGTATGACCAACTCATATGACCAACTCATATGACCAACACATATGACCAACAAGTATGACCAACTCATATGACCAACTCATATGACCAAACATATGACCAACACATATGACCAACACATATGACCAACACATATGACCAACTCATATGACCAACTCATATGACCAACACATATAGTATGACCAACACATATGACCAACTCATATGACCAACTCATATGACCAACACATATGCATGACCAACACATATGACCAACTCATATGACCAACACATATGACCAACAAGTATGACCATGACCAACTCATATGACCAACATATGACCAACACATATGACCAACACATATGACACATATGACCAACTCATATGACCAACACATATGATCAACACATATGACCAACTCATATGATCAACAACATATGACCAACACATATGACCAACTCATATGACCAACCATATGACCAACACATATGACCAACTCATATGACCATATGACCAACATATGACCAACTCATATGACCAACTCATATGACCAACTCATAGTATGACCAACTCATATGACCAACTCATATGACCAACACATATGACCAACTCATATGACCAACACATATGACCAACTCATATGACCAACTCATATGACCAACTCATATGACCAACACATATGACCAACTCATATGACCAACTCATATGACCAACTCATATGACCAACACATATGACCAACATATGACCAACACATATGACCAACTCATATGACCAACTCATATGACCAACAAGTATGACCAACTCATATGACCAACTCATATGACCAACTCATATGACCAACACATATGACCAACACGTATGATCAACACATATGACCAACTCATATGACCAACACGTATGATCAACACATATGACCAACTCATATGACCAACTCATATGACCAACACGTATGATCAACACATATGACCAACTCATATGACCAACTCATATGACCAACACATATGATCAACACATATGACCAACTCATATGACCAACACATATGACCAACTCATATGACCAACACATATGTATGACCAACACATATGACCAACTCATATGACCAACTCATATGACCAACTCATATGACCAACACATATGACCAACACGTATGACCAACTCATATGACCAACACATATGACCAACAAGTATGACCAACTCATATGACCAACTCATATGACCAACTCATATGACCAACTCATATGACCAACTCATAGGACCAACACATATGACCAACACATATGACCAACACGTATGACCAACACGTATGACCAACTCATATGACCAACACATATGACCAACTCATATGACAAACTCATATGACCAACACATATGACCAACACATAGGACCAACTCATATGACCAACACATATGACCAACAAGTATGACCAACACATATGACCAACACGTATGACCAACACGTAGGACCAACTCATATGACCAACTCATATGACCAACTCATATGACCAACACATATGACCAACTCATATGACCAACTCATATGACCAACACGTATGACCAACTCATATGACCAACTCATAGGACCAACACGTATGATCAACACATATGACCAACTCATATGACCAACTCATATGACCAACTCATATGACCACCATATGACCAACTCATATGACCAACACGTATAGGCCAACTCATATGACCAACACGTAGGGCCAACTCATATGACCAAATTATATGATCAACACATATGACCAACACGTAGGGCCAACTCATATGACCAACACTTAGGACCAACACGTATGACCAACACGTAGGACCAACATAGGTATAGGACCAACACGTATGACCAACACGTAGGAACAAAATGTATGTATAACACATAGAACCAACACATAGGACCAACACATAGAACCTACACATAGGACCAACACATAGAACCAACACATAGGACCAACACATAGAACCTACACATAGGACCAACACATAGAACCAACACATAGGACCAACACATAGAACCTACACATAGGACCAACACATAGGACCAACACTTAGGACCAAGACATAGGACCAACACATAGGACAAACACATAGGACCAACACGTAGGCCCAACACATAGGAACAACACGTAGGAAAAACACATAGAAACAAATTATAAGACCAACACGAAGAAGACCTAACACATAGGACTAACACATAGGACCAACACTTAGGACCAACACATAGGACCAACACTTAGGACCAACACATAGGACCAACACATAGGACCAACACATAGGACCAACACATAGAACCAACACATAGGACCAAAACACATAGGACCAACACATATCACCAACACATAGGACCAAAACATAGGACCAACACTAGGAAAAACATGTAGAAACAAATTATAAGACCAACACGAAGACCTAAACATAGGACTAACACATAGGACCAACACTTAGGACCAACACATAGGACCAACATTAGGACCAACACATAGGACCAGGATGTAGGACCAACACATAGAACCAACACATAGAACCAACACATAGGACCAACACATAGGACCAACACTTAGGACCAACACATAGGACCAAATGTAGGAACACATAGACCAACACATAGGACCAACACATAGGACCAACATGTAGGAAAAACATATAGAAACAAAATTATAAGACCAACACGTAAGACCTAACACATAGGACTAACACATAGGCCAAACACATAGGACCAACACATAGGACAAACACATAACAACAAACATAGGACAACACATAGGACCAACATGTAGGACCAACACATAAGACAAACACATAGGAACAACACATAAGACCAAATGCATAGAACAACACATAGGACCAACATGTAGGAAGAAACACATAGGACCAACATGTAGGAACAAGACATAAGGAACAACATGTAGGAACAACACATAAGACCAACATAGGACCAATGACCAAAATGTAAGACAAACGTATAACAATATGTAGGAACAACACATAGGACAAACAATAGGACCAACACATAGGAACAACATGTATGAAGAAAACCTAGGACCAACACGTAAGACCAACACATAGGAACAACATGTATGACCAAAACGTAAGACCAACATGTAGTAACAACAATGACCAAAATGTAGGAACAAAATGTATGACCAATATGTAGGAACAACATGTAGGAACAACACTAGGAACAACATGTATGACTAACATGTAGGAACAACACATATGACCAAAATGTAGGAAGAACACGTATGACCAGAAAGTAGGAACAACATGTATGACTAACATGTAGGAACAACACAATAAGACCAGGATGTAGGAAGAACACGTATAACCAACATGTAGGAATAGGAACACATATGACCAACATGTAGGAACAACACGTATGACCAACATGTAGGACCAACACATATGACCAACATGTAGGAACAACACATAAGGCCAACATGTAGGAAGAACACGTATGACCAACATGTAGGAATAACACATATGACCGACACAACATGTAGGAACAACACATATGACCAACATGTAGGAAGAACACGTATAACCAGAAAGTAGGAATAACATGTATGACTAACATGTAGGAAGAACACGTATGACCAACATGTAGGAATAACACATATGACCAACATGTAGGAACAACACATAAGACCAACATGTAGGAACAACACATAAGACCAACATGTAGGAACAACACATATGACCAAAATGTAGGAACAACACATAAGACCAACATGTAGGAACAACACATAAGACCAACATGTAGCCAACATGTAGAAGAACAACACATATGACCAACATGTAGGAACAACACATAAGACCAACATGTAGGAACAACACATAAGACCAACATGTAGGAACAACACATAAGACCAAAATGTAGGACCAACACATATGACCAGAATGTAGGAACAACACATAAGACCAACATGTAGGAACAACACATAAGACCAACATGTAGGAACAACACATAAACAACATGTAGGAACATAAGACCAACATGTAGGAACAACACATAAGACCAACATGTAGGAACAACACATAAGACCAACATGTAGGAACAACACATAAGACCAACATGTAGGAACAACACATAAGACCAACATGTAGGAACAACACATAAGACCAACATGTAGGAACAACACATAAGACCAACATGTAGGAACAACACATAAGACCAACATGTAGGAACAACACATAAGACCAACATGTAGGAACAACACATAAGACCAACATGTAGGAACAACACATAAGACCAACATGTAGGAACAACACATAAGACCAACATGTAGGAACAACACATAAGACCAACATGTAGGAATAACACATAAGACCAACATGTAGGAACAACACATAAGACCAACATGTAGGAACAACACATAAGACCAACATGTAGGAACAACACATAAGACCAACATGTAGGAACAACACGTAAGACCAACATGTAGGAATAACACATAAGACCAACATGTAGGACATAAGACCAACATAGGAAGAGCACGTATGACCAACATGTAGGAATAACATGTATGACCAACATGTAGGAATAACATGTATGACCAACATGTAGGAATAACATGTATGACCAACATGTAGGAATAACATGTATGACCAACATATAGGAATAACATGTATGACAACATGTAGGAATAACATGGCCAACATATAGGAACAACACGTATGACCAACATGTATGACCAACATATAGGAACAACACGTATGACCAGCATGTAGGAATAACATGTATGACCAACATATAGGAAGAACACGTATGAAGAAAACCTAGGACCAACACGTACGGCCAAGATGTAGTAACAACACGCATGACCAAAATGTAAGATCAAAACGTATAACCAATATGAAGGAACAAAATGTATGACCAACACTAGGAACAACATGTAAGACCAACATGTAGGACCAACATATAAGATCAACACGTAGGAAAAACACATAACACCAACATGTAGGAACAACACGTAAGACCAACACGTAGGACCAACACATAGGACCAACACGTAGGAACAGCACATAGGACCAACACGTAGGACCAACACATAGGACCAACACGTAGGAACAGCACATAGGACCAACACGCATGACCAACATGTATGATCAACTCATATGACCAACACGTATGATCAACTCATATGACCAACACTTATGATCAACTCATATGACCAACACGTATGATCAACTCATATGACCAACACGTATGATCAACTCATATGACCAACACGTATGATCAACTCATATGACCAACACGTATGATCAACTCATATGACCAACACGTATGATCAACTCATATGACCAACACGTATGATCAAGTCATATGACCAACATGTATGATCAACTCATATGACCAACACGTATGATCAACTCATATGACCAACACGTATGATCAACTCATATGACCAACATGTATGATCAACTCATATGACCAACACGTAGGACCAACACGTGGGATGAACACGTATGATCAACTCATATGACCAACACGTAGGAACAACTCATATGACCAACACGTATGACCAACACATAGGACCAACACGTATGACCAACACATAGGACCAACACGTGGGATGAACACGTATGATCAACTCATATGACCAACACGTAGGGCCAACATATAAGACCAACACGTAGGGCCAACACATAGGACCAACACGTAGGAAAAACACATAGGACCAACACGTAGGAAAAACACATAGGACCAACACATAGGACCAACACATAGGACCAACACATAGGACCAACACATAGGACCAACACGTAGGAAAAACACATAGGACCAACACATAGGACCAACACATAGGACCAACACATAGGGAGGCCCAACACATAGGAACAACACGTAGGACCAACACGTAGGCCCAACACATAGGACCAACACATAGGACCAACACATAGGACCAACACGTAGGCCCAACACATAGGAACAACACGTAGGACAAACACATAGAAACAAATTATAAGAACAACACGAAGACCTAAGACATAGGACTAACACATAGGCCAAACACATAGGACTAACACATAGGACAAATACATAGGACCAACACATAGGACCAACACAGAGGACAAACACATAGGACCAACACATAGGACAAACACATAGGACCAACATATAGGACCAACACATGGAACAAACATATAGGACCAACACAAAGGACAAACACATAGAACCAACACATAGGACCAACACATAGGACAAACACATAGGACCAACACAAATAGGACCAACACATAGGGCTAACACATAGGACCAACACATAGGACAAATACATAGGACCAACCCAGAGGACAAACGCATAGGACCAACATGTAGGAACAACATGTATGACTAACATATATGACCAACATGTAGGAACAACATGTTATGACTAACATATATGACCAACATGTAGGAACAACATGTATGACTAACATATATGACCAACATGTAGGAACAACATGTATGACTAACATATATGACCAACATGTAGGAACAACACATGGAACAGACACGTGAGATCAACAAGTTAGACTAACGCGTGTGACCAAGATGTATGACCAACATGTAGGAATAACATATATGACCAACATGTAGGAATAACATATATGACCAACATGTAGGAATAACATATATGACCAACATGTAGGAATGACATATATGACCAACATGTAGGAATAACATATATGACCAATATGTGGGAATAACATATATGACCAACATGTAGGAATAACATGTATGACCAACATGTAGGAATAATATGTATGACCAACATGTAGGAATAACATGTGTGACCAACATGTAGAAACAACACATAAGAGCAACATGTAGGAATAACATGTATGACCAACATATAGGAATAACATGTATGACCAACATATAGAAATAACATGTATGACCAACATATAGGAATAACATGTATGACCAACATGTAGGGACAACACCTATGACCAAAACAAAGACCAAAACATATGACCAACACGTAAGACCAACACACAAGACCAACATGTAGGACCAACATATAAGATCAACACGTAGGAAAACACATAAGACCAACATGAAGGAACAACACGTAAGACCAACACGTAGGACCAACACATAGGACCAACACGTAGGAACAGCACATAGGACCAACATGTAGGACCAACACATAGGACCAACACGTAAGACCAACACGTAAGACCAACACATAGGACCAACACGTAAGACCAACACGTAAGACCAACACATAGGACCAACACGTAAGACCAACACATAGGACCAACACGTAAGACCAACACATAGGACCAACACGTAAGACCAACACATAGGACCAACACGTAGGACCAACACATAGGACCAACACGTAAGACCAAACACATAGGACCAACACGTAAGACCAACACATAGGACCAACACGTAGGACCAACATAGGACCATAGGACCAACACGTAAGACCAACACATAGGACCAACACATAGGACCAACACATAGGACCAACATGTAAGACCAACACATAGGACCAACACGTAGGACCAACACATAGGACCAACACGTAAGACCAACACATAGGACCAACACGTAAGACCAACACATAGGACCAACACGTAGGACCAACACATAGACCAACACGTAAGACCAACACATAGACCAACACGTAAGACCAACACGTAAGACCAACACATAGGACCAACACGTAAGACCAACACGTAAGACCAACACGTAAGACCAACACGTAAGACCAACACGTAAGACCAACACGTAAGACCAACACGTAAGACCAACACGCAAGACCAACACGTAAGACCAACATGTAGGAACAACAAGTAAGACCAACATGTAGGAACAGCACGTAAGACCAACACGTAGTAACAATACGTAAGACCAACATCTAGGAAAACCACGTAAGACCAACATGTAGGAAAACCCCGTAAGACCAACATGTAGGAAAACCACGTAAGACCAACATGTAGGAAAACCACGTAAGACCAAGATGTAGGAACAACACATAAGACCAACATGTAGGAACAACACATAAGACCAACATGTAGGAAAACCACATAAGACCAACATGTAGGAACAACACATAAGACCAACATGTAGGAAAACCACATAAGACCAACACGTAGGAACAACACATAAGACCAACATGTAGGAACAACACATAAGACCAACATGTAGGAACAACACATAAGTCAAAATGTAGGAACAACACATAGGACCAAAATGTTGGAACAACACATAAGACCAAAATGTAGGAACAACACGTAGGAACAAAATGTAGGAACAACACATAAGACCAACATGTAGGAACAACACATAAGACCAACATGTAGGAACAACACATAAGACCAAAATGTAGGAACAACACATAAGACCAACATGTAGGAACAACACATAAGACCAACATGTAGGAAAACCACATAAGACCAAAATGTTGGAACAACACATAAGACCAAAATGTAGGAAAACACGTAGGAACAAAATGTAGGAACAACACATAAGACCAAAATGTAGGAACAACACGTAAGACCAACATGCAGGAACAACATGTAGGAACAACATGTAGGAACAAGATGTAGGAACAAGATGTAGGAACAACGTAGGAACAACATGTAGGAACAACATGTAGGAACAACACGTAGGAACAAGATGTAGGAACAACATGAAATACCAACATGTAGGAACAACACGTAGGAACAACATGTAGGAACAACACGTAGGAACAACATGTAGGAACAACATGTAGGAACAACATGTAGGAACAACACGTAGGAACAACATGTAGGAACAACATGTAGGAACAACACGTAGGAACAACACGTAGGAACAACACGTAGGAACAACACGAACAACACGTAGGAACAACACGTAGGAACAACATGTAGGAACAACACGTAGGAACAACACGCAGGAACAACATGTAGGAACAACATGTAGGAACAACACGTAGGAACAACATGTAGGAACAACATGTAGGAACAACATGTAGGAACAACATGTAGGAACAACATGTAGGAACAACACGTAGGAACAACACGTAGGAACAACATGTAGGAACAACACGTAGGAACAACACATATGAACAACACGTAGGAACAACACGTAGGAACAACACGTAAAACTAACATGTAGGAACAACACGTAGGAACAAGATGTTGGTTGTATTCTGGATCCCGTTGTTAGCCGGTGGAACACTACAATATTATTTCCCACGCCATAATAATAACTCCAGAATAAAATTGTCGTACAAAAGATTAACTCCCACCCACTACTGTACAATGTATTTCCCCTGCGCACGAGAGAATTATCCCTTTATAAAATGCACCCCCACACATTTTAACCCATCCGCCTTTTCCTTGTCTTTGCAATTTAACCTACTCCAAGTGTGTAAATAGAAGAGTTACTCCCACATGCACATAAACACACACACACAAATACATACATACACACACGAGAGGATTGAAGGATAGAAATAGGGCCTAGTGACGACTACGCACACGTAACATTTGTAAAAGGAAGGAAGAAAGCTTCGCTCTTTAGTTTTATAGACAGGTAAAAGAAATTTTAAAAAATCAAACTTACCACCATGCTGACTTAAAGGAGGTTAGAAGATCATTTCTATCAACTAAGAAGTATCCTGAAAAAATTGGCAGTGATCGTTGCAAGCGAAAAGAAGTCCAGAAAACAAGTTTCTTCATTTCTATTGGAAACTGACTGGTGTCATATTCATGTATACATGTACATATCAAACATTCCAATTATGAACACTATTACTGTACTGCCCCAGAAGTCAAAGCTTCATTATTCACAATACATGCAATAGATTATCACAACACTCCATTTTCAGTCATAGGAAATCAAATAAACGACTCAAAGTAAATCAGGTAACAGGTGGACAAATAATTTCATGCCTGCATGCTTTACTTCAGCCCTTGGTGGATATTCTTTAATTTGCTTAGCTGTCATTGCAAGACAGCTGCCAGAGTCACGTACTACCAATAAACAGCTGCTGCAACTGCATCTTTATTCTTCTAGTTTTCAAACAAAAAAAACTTACATAATTTGATCCCTATGTTTTGATAATTCTATTTTTCTTCTTGAAGTTCTGCTACAGTTGGCCTAATGATTGCAATCATAAATTATAACTCACTCAGTCTGAGCTAACGTACAAACTGTTGATGACAATGGTGATAAATGATAATAAAGAGGATGGATATGATGATGATAATGATAATGGTGATTATGAGGAGGAGGAGGAGGATGAGGAGTAGGATAACAAAAATAGCAATACATTTGTACCATTAATAGTAAAACAAATATTTTGGGTTACGGATTAATTCTGTAATTGGCCTTATTATAGATGTTCGCCCAAAACAAATATCATGTCTAAATTACAACATGTTTGTATTATTTGTTTTCCAAAACATGATAAAATGAAAAAGCAATGAATGAAACAATAAATATAAAAATAAACAAATAAATAATCAAATAAGTACATAAATATATAAACAAATAAATAAACAGACAAATACATAAATAAATAAACAATAAATGAATGAATGAATGAATGAATGAATGAATGAATGAATGAATAAAAAAATAAAAAAAAAAAAAAAAATAAATAAATAAATAAATAAATAAATAAATAACTAAATAAATAAATAGACACTAGCACTTTTCTCGAGTGAAGTTTATCAAGGTTTAGCTGTCAACCGAAGTTTAAAATTGTATGTGATAATTGAGTTCTTGTTTTGCGCTTTTCAACAAGTGTATCAGCATCTTTCAATCTAGGTGTGAATTAAATTATTCTATATAGTCACGCAATTATCATAGACCAGGTAGTATAGGTGTATGCGTCAGGTTGCCTGTGCGTACATGGATTTACGTTATGAACACGTTTTAACTAATAGAAACATTCAACATTCAAATAAATCTAACATGATACAAGGGCATAACTAACTTACTAAGGGACAAAATTGTTCACTACGCCAAGTGTACTCGATAATAAATTGTGCTGGACAAATTTCGCGTGAAGATAGTAAATTTTGGTTAGCTGCAAGAGTTAAAAAGGTATACGCCGTGAGTAAATCTCTCGTGGAGTAATTTTCTCGTGTTACACCGGTATCAAGCGTCATCTAGCCTACATATTGTATGTAGGTTTCGGAAGATGGGCTGGCACCTTACCTCACGACAGTTGGGAGTGCTCGTACTTTCAAATAAAGAGGAAATACGAAATTGAATACAAAGGCCACATAGAACAGAGACAGTTACAAAGACAGAAAAGTTTCGGGCAAAACCGTTCTTCCGCAGTCTCACAATAACGATACAAGAATGATTTAGTGGTCATGAGTGACACTATATGGCGCAAAAAGGTGGCCAGTCATGTGATGACCCATCACGTAGATTCCATGAGTACGTCTCATAACAATAGAAACCAAACGTATATATGTAATATATGTAATAAAAAAATATAAGGAAGTGAAACAGAAAAAAAAAGAGGAAAAAAAAAAAAGGGAAATAAGGGAATGAGTAATGAGGTAAAGCCGCTAATGAGCAGAGACAGACAGACCAATGGACAGGGGGGAGAGAGAGAGAGAGAGAGAGAGAGAGAGAGAGAGAGAGAGAGAGAGAGAGAGAGAGAGAGAGAGAGAGAGAGAGAGAGAGAGAGAGAGAGAGAGAGAGAGAGAGACAAGAGACAGACAGACAGACAGACAGACAGACAGACAGACAGACAGACAGACAGAAGACAGAGACAAAGACAGAGACAGAGAGACAGAGATAGACAGAGATAGACAGAGACAGAGAGACAGAGACAGAGCCAGAGAGACTGAGAGAGGGGAATCATACTGCTATTGTAATGGTGAATTAATGATATTTTAGTTTGCTGTTGAGGCCATGAGGGTGACACGTACCCATTGATTTATAAGGTCCTGTTCAGCGTGGAATCTGTCACGCCAAGTACCATAGCACTGGCGTATTTTGAAAATGGCGCACATATTGCGTTTTCCTATATTGTACAAAAATGTATTTAGTTTCAATATATCCCTTAGTTTTTTAAAATAATTTTTATGTAATACAAATCTAGATATCTAAAAGATAAACATATGTAATTCTAATATTTATTAGCCTTTCCTCATATCCGCACCCCCACGCCCCCCCGAATACATGCTGCATAATTTGATTAATTCAACGACTATTTGCTAACGCTATCAGTATTATCATTTTACTATTTACATCACCTTTACTTTACTAGTACTACTATCATCATCTATCGCCACAACACTGCCCTAATAATTTTTCTTCTTTATTTATTAGTATAAGAGATGATTATAACGATATTCACATTTGTAGAAATTTTGACTGTTAAATGAACTAGGGATAGCGATGAAATGTAGTAATGGTCATTTTGGAGTAGCCTTTGCAGTCTGTTGCACTTCCATTCATCATATATTTTCTTGACTTCTTTTTTCTCCTTGTTTAATGAGTTCATTAAAAAAAACGCCGCTAAAAATATGGAAATAAAAACAAGAAAACATTAAAAGAATATAAAGATATAATAAAATGAAATAAAGCAAAATACAGCCGAGATAAAACATCCGATTAACAACCACCCCTACCCCACCCCACCTTTAAACGATAAAGAAAACCAGAAAGAAGAAGAAAAAAACAGCTCACGAAAATATTAGGTTAGAAATCAATGTTTCTTAATGTAGCGTTGAAATTGAACATTTTAATCAGATTTCCCCCTCCTCCATATCTGTACTTTGACACTGTCATTTTAGCTACCGATAATATTCTATTTATCTCCTGAATTTCAGTTTGGCTAAATCCACTTGCAAATGTTAATCCAAGTAATATGTCCTTCCTTTCTAGAACAATTCGTTTACCTAATTTCATAGAAAGGGTATGAAAACAAACTGTGTTGTATACTGCCATTTCGGTTTTTGTTGACAATTCTATAACTGCCTTTCCTATATGGTTATATATTGTCATTGCCTATTGGATTCGCTGGCTGATTTCTTCTCTTAGCTTCCCCTCTGAGTTAATCATTACTCCTAAGTAAGTGTAGCTTTGAACTTGTTTTAAATTCTTCCTGTCTAATTAAAAAAATATGTTTTAACTTCCCTAGTTACTAGCATTGTTTTGGTTTTCTTTGCATTTATTCTCCTTCCTCTTTTATTTAATTCATTATTCATCGTGTTGACATTCGACTGAAGGTTCCTTTCTGATTTTCCAAACAGAACTAAATCATCAGCAAATGAAAGCGTTGCTACATTTACTGGTATGAGCTTTTACATACCTACATTCATTTTCTTCATTTTTTGAGGATGCCTCTGCAACTGAATCCATAAATGCGATAAACAAAAGAATACTTTAATACAACCCTGTCTTACTCTTATATCTACATCAAATTCTTCAGATATGTTTCCAGCTACTATCACTACACATGTTGGTTTATTGTAAAAATTTGTAATGGCTTCTAATAATTTTTGCTCTACATTGTGTTATTTTAAGGAATGCCATAATTCATCCCTCCTCACGGTATCAAATGCCCTTTCTAAGCCATAAAACACAGATGTAAGTCAATATTTCTATCTGGGAATTTGCCAATTATTTGTCTAATTGTAAATATATGGTCTTGTACACTGCTTCCCGGTCTAAATCCCCTCTGGTGTTCTTCAATCTGATCCTCTACTCTTTTCCTTAGTCTCATTTCCAGAATATTGGCATACACTTTTCCCTGTATGCTAAATAACGATATCCCCCTATAGTTTGAGCATTCCATAGTTGATCCTTTCTTGTGTATGGGTACTACCGTTCCCTTTTTCCAGTCGTCTGGCACCTGTTTTGACTTCCATGCGTGTTGACATATTGCATGTAATAGTTTGTCTGCCTCTCTCCCTTGATTTTTAAGCATTTCTGGATAATCTTGAACTGCTATTTGGGCATTTCCTAATTGCAATTTTCTCATAGCTGTTTGGAGTTCTTTCATTGTATTATATCTAAATCTTCAACTGTCTCATCTGTATTACTTGTTACTATTACTAATTGATCTGTACTCCTTGTTTCAAATGTTCTGTAGTGATTATGTACTTGTTGAAAATACTTTCTCCACGCTACCATGATTTCGCTGTCTTCTTTCATTATTTCTCCTTTGGCGTTCTTAATTTGTCGTATTGTCACACTTTGGTCTTTCTCGTGCTCTTCATTGCTCCCCAGAACAGCTTTTGATTTCCTTGATAACTTTCTTGAAGTTTTTGTTCAAACTCTTCCCACTGTTCCTGTTTTGCTTTCCTCATTTCCTCTTTGGCGATAGTTCTTTTACTCTTTTGCGTGTTTGTTTTGTCTTTATTAGTGGAGTTGTCACTTATTGTCATATTTCGCCTTCTTTTACTCACGTAATCTATCCTATACTATGACCTCGTTGTTTGCAATTATTTCTTCCAGGCATCCTTCTTTTTTATCTTAGTTTTGACATTCTCATTCCACCATGCATTTTCTTTTCCTATCTCCTTTAATTTGTATCTTACCACAAATCTCTTCAGCACAACTGAGGAGTGTTTCTTTATACGTCTGCCTTTCACTGATAAATCTTTGTATCCTGGATTGGTATATCTGTTTTACTATTGGTTTTTTTAGCTCTTCTATTTTGAGTTTAGTAGCTTTCTTCTCTTTCCGTTTCTGTTTATTTTTCTCAGTCAGTAATCTCATTTTGGCTATCACTAGGTGATGATCACTAAATATTTCAGCTCCTCTGTTTACTCTTGCATCCAATGTATGTAAAAAAGGGGAGCTGCTAACTGTTATGTAGTCTATGATTGACTTTTCACATCTGTCTTCATTTACTCTTATAAGGAAAAAAATGTGTTGGCTATTTCCAAGTTATTCTTTAGACAAAAATCTATTAGTCTCTCTCCATTTGGAGAAGTTGTTGTCTCTCCTTCTTTACCTATTACTCCTCCTGATGTTTGTACATTGTTGCCTACTCTAGCGTTTAAATCTCCTAAAACCATCAGTTTTTGTTTGTGTTTAAAATTTTTGCAGCTATTTTAGATCGTTTTCGAAGATATCTTTTTCTTCTTTTGTGGCATTTTTTGTTTGGTCCATTAGTTATTAATCATTTAATGTCTCTTCCTTTTGGCTTAATATTTACCTCTAATAGCCGTGGGCTTATAAATGTCCAACTTTCTAGTAGCTTTCTTTGCCTTTTATGCATTAGGAGGCCTATTCTTGCTCTAGCTCTATCGCTGACACCTACTCCCGAGAAGATTAAAGTATGATTTGGTCCTACATTTTCTATTCCTTGTGCTTTTTTTCTTTGTTTCTGTAATGGCCAAAATATCTACTTTGAATTTTTTCCATTTTCAGCCAATTCTAACTCTTTTCCATTTATTGCCTTAATATTCCATGTTCCAAAAAATTACAGTCCGTGTTCTTTTCCAAAGCCGTCTTTGAAAGTTCAATTCGGATATATCATATCATTATGTGGCACTTCCAGACATTCCTTCACCCAAGTCACATGCCAGTGGTATTGACATTGTTTATCCGCCACCGAGTCATAGACTTATGCTGACGAAGTACTACATGTACTAGGGTTTTAATCGTGTCCATCATAGTTTCCCCCTTGTTATTGAAAATACATTCATGAACATGCTCTCTCTCTCTCTCTCTTTCTCTCTCTTCTCTCTCTCTCACCTGGCAATTAATTCTCTCAAGCATGGAAGTCCTCTCTCTGGTGGTCTCTCTCCCTCTCTTCGTATCCCTCTCTGTCCTCTACTCTTCAACCTCTCTCTCTCTCTCTCTCACCTCAGACACTCTCCTGCTCTCTCTCTCTCCCTGAGGATCTATATCTAATCTGACTAAGGCCCTCTCCCCCTCTCTCTCCCTTCTCTCTCCCCTCTGGATTCCCTCTCTCGAAATGTTCAATCTCTCTCAAATCCAACCCACCTCTTTCTCTTACTCAACATAAACACTCTCTCTCCTGAGCTTGAAATGACTCTAGATCTAGTCTCTTGATCCTGCAACCCACTTTCAAAATCGCAGGTTTTGTTACACTCCCCCTCTCTCTTTCTCATCTCAGTCTCAGACAGTTAGTATGAGAGTGCAACATGGAAAGGGACCATAATAAATATCAGTAAATTATCTGATCAAAGGTCTTAGTTGTGAATGCACACGCAAAGGCCTTCAAACATGATGAAAACCATTTACATGACTGCTGAGACCTGTGTCTTTAGGGACTCCTGAGACTATTAACGGGAAGGAGATTTTTTAAAATTTGGGGTGGGGGGGGAATGCATAACTATCAACAAGTCGTTTACATTTTTAAAAAGGGTTTGAGATAATCTTTTAAATATATGTTATTACATGTGGAGAGAGGACCCCTTTGGGGGCTTCACGTAAGTCCTGCTTCTTTGCTTTCATTTTCACTCCTTCACCTGGCAATTAATTCACCAAGAGATCACCAAATTTATGGTGGTTTTTCCCTTCACTTAAATATCCCTTGGCTGTTTAAAAGTAGACAGAAAAGTCTAGGCACCATGTGGATGAACCTCACCACGGACACAAACGCCCTGCTGAAAGGAAATTCCAAATGAGAGATTATATCTAATATGATAATAGGCCCTATTATCTTATGGTTACAAATCATAACTTCTAGATCCAGATCTAGTTTTCTTCAATCTCGAATGAAACAATACGCACCAAATCCACCCACCAGTAAAATTACCAACATAACACACTGTATCGAAATGAGCTTGAAATGTAAATCTAGATCTTATGTCTTATCTTGATACCGTGCAACCCACTTTCAAAATCTGCTTGTCGTTATGTGTATTCAGTCGTCCTGGTCAAAGGAGTTTAAACATGTTTAAAAAGCAGTACTGGATACACTTGACATTTTTCGAATGAGCTCAACTCAAATGAAAAAAGAATATCAGTAATACGGAAGAATAAAATCTATGTCTTCTTCAGGCCTGTACTAAGAAGGTACATTACAGTAGATTATTACCGATGTAAACACCATTCCAATGGTATGACCATTCAATAGGACAATCATTAGACCCCATTATTACATATCGTAAAAAATTGTATTATAAAATATTGAATATATCGTATTGATGTTCTAATGCATTACTATCAATAACTAGTGTTTATTATTTTATTGCGATAAAGGGTTTGAGATCAGATTTTATTTCAACAAAAATGACTCTAAAGTTAAACGTCCCACGACCCCTTTTGGGGTTCATGTATTTCAGTTAGGGAACCTGCCTTCAATCGCTGTTCGTAACCAATGAGCCGAACAAGTGGATACCAACTATGAGTGTAGATTCAGAATCAAAGTCTAATGACATAAGACAATAGATGAAAGTCCATCTTTCAATCTTGGTAGACAGATCTAAAAGATTTAGATCTGTTCAGAAAAAACCCTAGTCCACCATTTGGGGATCGCTGGATCTGCGACCTCTGCGTTGGTACCCATCAGTCATTATGACAAAAGCTTGCTACCAACCGAGCTAACTATGTTCTAATAATATGATAATAGGCCCTATTATTTTATGGTTACAAATCATAATTTTTTCAGAGCGGTTTTCATAGTATTAGATCCCGCTTAGCGTTTTGTCATTTACAAATTTTTTCATGTCGTCAATCCGATAATTATCGTGGGTTCGACATGGTGGGAGAGCAGGAAAGAGAAGAGAGACAGAACACAATTAGGTAATATGGGGGTAAATTGTCTTATGTCCGAAACATCATGTCGTTATGTGTATTATCGTTCAGGTGGAAGACTGTGTTTAACGCCATCAGTTTAAGTTGGACGACTGGATACACACTACCTTATTTTCTATTGATCTCATTTTGAAATGACATGTACATGTATAATATTTTGGAGGGCTGAAGGTGATGCCGTTTGGTCACCGTGGGTTAAGAAGGTGAATGTTTATAGATTCATACCATGCATGTAACAACTTCCAATGAAGTAGTTTATCATTCAATAGTTCGATACCAAATCATTGAGCGATACTCTCTACTGTTCCTAATAGATATCGTAAAAAAATGTATTCGTTAGAAATATATTATATCGTATTGATGTTCGAACATTTTTCTCAAAGTCTATTGGTTAGAAGCCGGAAAGGCGATAATTTTGAGTAATGTTTTGATGCTATGTGGCGTCGTTTTTTGAAAATGGAGAAAAAATCGCCACGGTCTAAAGTTAAAGTCATTGTCCGCGTTCGCCCTGTATTGAAATCCGATTAGAAACTTGCGTGAATTCCTGCCTTCAAAAAATGCTGTTCAAATATTCAATCACCGGAATATAAAAGAAAACTTGCAATATGAGTGAGTAGATTCAATACTATCTGAGAATGTCTAGATTTAGATCTAGATCTAGATCTAGATCTATCTAATCTAGATCTAGAATCTAGATCTAGATTAGGTAGTCTAGATCTAGAGATTTCTAGATTTTTAGATCTGTTCAGAATTTTTAGATCTACAATCTAGTCCAGATTTAGAATCTAGCTGGATCTAGATCTCTATCGAAGTAATTATCAGTCATTATGACAAGAAACCTTGAGAGTGAAAAAATGTTATATTCGCCATTTAGTATGGAAGTATTACCGATTACGGATTGTCATTTACACAACGTCAATCATTATAATTATACACAAACTCACTTTATGCAAATTAGGTAATATGGACTGGTAAAATGCTTAAGGAAACATGCTCATATATAAACAAAGGCTGTGATTATTCTCTGTAAACAAAGGCTGGGCGGAGAATCAAATTTGTTTATTCTGTTTCGATTTTCCTCGGTGGTCTCGCCGCTATTGAGAGGTGACGTGATATCATCATGCGCTTTGTCTATTTTCCGCCGGGTTTTCTACTGCCGTGAGGTATCAGAGAGAGAGGCTTCTTCTTCTTCTGCTTCTTCTTCTTCCTCTTTCTTTCCTCTTCCTCTTCCTTTTCCCTTCTTCTTCTTCTGCCTCTTCTTCCTCTTCTTCTGCTTCTTCTTCCTCTTCTTCTTCTCCTCCTCCTTCTTCTTCTCTTTCTTTCTCTTCCTCTGAGAGAGAGACACACAGAGGAGAGAGAGAGAGAGCTTCTTCTTCTTCTTCTGCTTCTTCAGATTCCTCTTCCTTTTCCTCTTCTTCTTCCTCTTCTCTTCTTCTTCCTCTTCTTCTTGCTTCTTCTTCTCCTTTTTTCTTCCTCTTCTTCCTGTTTCTTTCCTCTTCCTTTCCTTCTGAGAGGGAGGGAGAGAGAGACAGAGGGAGAGAGAGAAAGGCTTCTTCTTCCTTTCTTTCCTCTTCTGCTTCTTTTTCTCCTCCTCCTTCTCTTCTTCTTCTGAGAGGGAGGGAGAGACACAGAGAGAGGGGAGAGAGAGAGGCTTCTTCTGCTTCTTCTTCTTTTTCCTCTTTATTTCTATTCCTCTTCCTTTCCTCTTCTTCTCTTCCTTTTCTTCTTCTTCTTCCTCTTCTTCTCCTCCTCCTCCTTTTCACACCAAAACTACGATTATTAACCATATATTTTTAATTTGGTACTCTCTTCGAGTGGAACCGTGTCACGATGTGTGTTCCCATGTCAGTCATCTCCCTATTATTACTCCTGGATTAGTACCACAGACCATAAATATACAGTTGAAAATACACAATGGAGGTGCTAAAGCGGAAGTAATAATAGAGGACGACCGACTTGGAAACATGAGCCCCCTGAATCCCCACACTTTCCTCATGGAGATGGATAAAACTGGGAAACAGAACCAGAAAGGGGTAATATAATATTATTATTCCCGCCATCAGGAAACAAAAATTAAGTTGGTCAGCAATTATTTAAAGAAGAAGAAGGCAGACACAAGGAGTATTATAGATGTATAATATCTGATTATCGACATGTGAACATAGTTTCTATTATTATTAATGCAGAGTCGCCCTCCCTCCCTCCCTTCCCTTCTCTCTCAGGATAAACTATGAAAATCTAATACAAAAGAATTTATCTTTCTTTTCCGGAGAAAGGCCTAGCGGAGAGGAACGATGGAACAGACGTAGCATAATGTAGGGTAGGTCTTGGATAGCGGTGAGAAAGTGATTACACTTCAGCACTGCCAGGTGTCCATTGGTCACGGAGGCTTGCCCTACGCCATGGTCAGTCAGTGAGAGAGGTTGTGATCGCACATGGTGTGTGTGTTTTTCAGTGAATCAGGTCTGTGGTGTATCATGAACAGTATTGTTTACTATTTTCAAGATTGATGCTGCCTGGCGATGCTAAAGTGCGACTATACCACTAGCTCTACATCTAAAAAATCTAGAAATCTAGAAAATTGTCTTAAATTAAAAAAGCAATGCTTCAGATGTATTTAATGTCTTTAGGCCTATAGCACAACAGGAGCAAAGTTATGCCTCTGTGATTCCTAAAAAGAGATTGTATACATTTAAAGAATGGATACCTTCATGGTATAAATTGTAAAGGGAATGAACTGCTCCATCCAGTTATTCAAATTACTAGATTTATCCCGTTTTGGGGCGAAAATGGTTTTCTCGGGACCCACTCCTCCCCTTCAACATGACACTTCAAGGGACATCAGTCATGCAAGGAAGCAATCATGTACACAGAGTTCATACGGTTTTTGTTTTATTGGGGGAGGAGGGGGGGCATGTTTTCTTTTACTTTCATTCTTTTTTGTCGTAAAGTAATACCGTACCTAATAATTTAGAATTTCTTTTTAGAAATGACGTTTCATTTATTAACAGCATCTAGGCAGTACTATGCAAGTTGGGTCACCTTACTTACTGAGTTGCATGCCTACAAAAAACTCCAATATATATTAACCGACTGAAAATGTCTCACTTTCAACCATGTCAAAAAGTCAATTCAATGGTAACAGTTCATGGTTGGCATCAGTCAATGTCAACAAGACATGTCCGATGTCTCAGCCTCTACATGTCATTTTTGTGTCACATTGTCCTAAAAAGTCGTATTCAGTCACGGAAGACTGCTGCAATTGAAACCAATGTCTCAAAACATCTACTTTCTTTTATCCCCCCACAAAAACTAAGCCCCATCTCTTTGTCTCACGCATTTAAGATAAAGCCCTCTTTATCATCTCCTTGAGTGTGTGCCCGACTATGGGAGTTTTCTCTTTTTTTCATATTCACTGCAATGTCTACTTGTTCCCACAGGTTTTCTTCAGTCTACGATCACTCTGCCACCCAACATAACGTTTTCTCAGAGTGTGTGCAGCCCTACTTGAAACACTCGTTTCAAGGTCAAAATGTTTCCATATTTGCGTATGGACCAACTGGAGCAGGTATTTCATTCAATTTTAAAACTGATTGTTTTGTTTCTCTTTCTTGTTTTGTTTCTTTTAGAATCTTTTATTATGGATATGATATCATGGACAATTTTGTTGTGTTGTAAATCAGATTGATTTAAAAGTATTCTCCCTGTATCATACCAGGATCTGTACGAGAAACAAATCAATCACAAACGCGATGTAGTCAAATGACATGATCTGTCAGATAAACGACTTATAATCTTAATGTGTCATTGACATATAGGATCTTTAACAGTGATAACGACTTCAATAAGACATTATGTACTTTTCTCAGAATCAAAGCTTAAATTTCACTTTTTTCACAAAATGTGACTTATCCATTATCTCGTTCTTCACAAAACGTGATATATCTATATAACAAGAACATTTAGTAATAAAAGGATAATAAACAAGCAGCATCTGATCAATCATCAAACACGTTCATGGTGTTTTGGGTGATAAAAAATGCGGAAGAAAAGAATAAAAACAAGGATTCAAGGTGTTAAAAATCAGTCACTGATAATATAATGTCCGCCATTGAAACAAATTTACACAGCTGGGATGTGGGCATGGCTGGATGTTTGTCACTTACCGAGTTTTGATTGTGCATGTATCATGTTTTATGAAAAACAGTCATTGGCGTATATCGCGTTGTGACGAAACTTCGAATTGTCAAGCTGAAATGAATGGGATATATGCGGTCTAAAAAAAGGAAACTCTTTACCGGGAAAGATTTCTATAATGAAATATCACAGGGGCATTAAGTTATTTCTTCCCAATTTTGGCCTATATCGCATTTTATGATGGATCCCTTCAAATCTAAAGATGATTCCAACTTAATTAGGAGTCCATATCTTCTTCTTCATAATAATTCACCAACTCAATTCTAGACACTAGAGTATTACTGTCAGCATGCATATATTTTGATTTAATCCAAATATAACAATCTAATTGTGGTTTTAAAGTGATATATATATGTATGTATATGTCTTATCATAATGCAAAATTGTCACTATTGTGAGTTTGTAATCATGGCGACACTGCTTTGGCTGACCCAGGGTGTTTTTCTCCAGGATATTGTATTCTTATGAAAGGTACTTCACTGCTTTCCTCACTGGCTCAGGTGGGAATGAGTTACCCAACTATAGATAGAGAAAGATTTTGTCAGAGCGTAAGAACAAAGTGCCTGACACTCACTGACAGGCAACTGTACCATAAACTCTGGGAAACATGAGATATCATCGTTGAAACTGTCTGCGTACGTCCGCCTGACGCAATCACCGAACACTATGCTATGCTCTTTGAATGAAAAATTGATATCTTTGTTTCGATCATGTGCATATAATGAGCTTTTCTGTTAGCTCCAGGCCTGACACGAAAGAAGCATTTGATCATTTGATGGACAAATCTCATCCCATATATAGTGAACTTGCGCATGTCAGACAATTTCAGTGTCAATTTTTTTATTTTAAATGACTGGTCTTCAAAGGGTCATATTTAAACTCTTTATTTGATGCTAGTTGCTCTTGATTTCAATTCTTTTATTTTTACGCAACATATATCATATAATTATTGTAGCCTGCCGTACAATCAGTCATAATCTTCCTTTTGTTTGTTTCTTCTTTTATCAGGAAAAACTCACACCATGTTGGGTTTGGCCTCCGACCCAGGAATCATCCCAAGAGTCATCAAGCACTTGTTCCAAGCCATACAGACTGAAAAACAGACACTGTCCGCAGATCCAGGGGCAGAGTCACCACAGACAAGCATTAAATTTTCATACTTGGAGATTTATAATGAAAAGGTTTGTTTCTTTGTTTCTATATATCTATAGTTACGAGTTAGAGCAAGGCCGTACATTTTTAGTTGTTTAAATCTTTTAACTGTTATACAATGAAATTAAAATTTAATAGCAAGCAGCTTGAACGTTATTGTGGAGGGTAGATATTTTGCTCAAAACAATATTGAGAATAATTTTTCAACTGTTTGCAGAGCTCAACCCCTACCTTTTGGTTGAGAGGCTGACACCTTGTCCTACCTTTTGTTAACAGTGATTTGTTTCATAATTTTTGACACTTGTTCTGGACTAGGGTTCCTTATTTTTAGTTGTTTAAACAACCTGAGTTATAAGTGGTCAGTTAGAGATGTTCAGTTTATATTTATATGATCTAGATTAACTTTTGCGAAATAAATCTGTTTGAGAGGCTGACACCTTGTCTCTTTACCGGGTTCCTTAGGGTGCAGTGATTCCTGAGTTATAAGTGGTCAGTTAGAGATGTTGCTTATATTTATATAGATCCACTTTTATGCCATAAATCTGTTTCTATTTTCTTTATTTGTAAATTTGTTGGAAAATTTGAATTGACATTTCCTCATTTCGTGTGTGTTTTAAACGTTTTTGTTGTCAGGTTCGAGACCTTTTGGTGCCTGATAGATCTGACCTTCCCATCCGCGAAGATGCAAAACACAATATATTTGTAGCCGGCCTGAAAGAAGAACCAATAGACACTTTCGAAACGTTTAAACAACACTTTGGACCAGCTTGTAGCAATCGGTAAGGTTCACGCATGGATGTGTCCGTTGACTTTTGTACAAATGCCACGGCACAGTTTTGATCTGATGTTTTCGAAATTTGGGGAGTCACGACTAAGGATTTTGTTTTGTAAGATCGTAAAATCAGAATTTATCAAGTTCAAAATTGATTTGAGCAGTAGTAGTATAAATAAAAATGATACTGTATATAATACATTAAATGGATGTTTTATTCACATAGGTTTTCAAAATTTAGATAGAATGGACAATGAAGTTGTCTTACTTGAGAAATCTAGACTATAACAAAAGATGAAATGAATACAACCACGAAATTAAAGGAGAGTCCACGGTAGTCAATCCAAAATCGAAGCAATGGAACTGAAATTCTTTTGCTTCACACTAAAAAATCACACACTGTGGTGCACAAAAATTTAGTCTTACGGTTTATTTCTTTGTTATTGTTTTCTCTTGGTTTGACCTTTCTTACCATCAAAATCTGTTTTCAATTTTAAAATTTCAGAACTGTGGCCGCCACTAACCTGAATGAGCATTCTAGTCGTAGTCACAGTATTCTGTTGTTGAAGGTGCACAGAAAGTTCAAAAGGAAAGCAGTACATTGGCAAAATCCACTTGATTGACTTGGCTGGTTCTGAGGACAACCGGCGGACTGGAAACAAAGGCATTAGGTGGGTCTTGTTTTTAGCTGACTTTAAAATTTGTTTTTCAGTCACAGGAGTCTATGGCAGGGAAGAGAGAGGCATACGCACGCATTCACTCACCTCAAACACACACAGGGGCATAGGCAGACATTGCTGGTGAACACTCCCCCCTTCTTTCTCTTCCTACCCGCTTTCTCTTTCTGTCTCTGTTTTATTGCTCTTTTTACACTTTGCATACTCCTGATTGCCTGTCTTTTAATCAATTGAAAAGATTGTGAAATTTACATTTTTTATCTAGCTACTTTTTGTTTGATTTTCCCCACATCCACAACTAAGGGGATCTTAGGGGTTTTGGTAGGATTTTAAATTTTGCCCGGACTACCTTGTAAACAACCACTAGATCTTTAATGAGCACATGTTATCTGCACACGGGACATCCTTGACATCTTTCTTATTGTCCACCTCGGGTAGGACTAGGTGTTGATCCATCACGTGGGGGGGGGGGGGGGGGGGGTGTAGATTTTACTAAAAAATTGAAAGTTTTTAAACCGTTGTTGAGGTTTGAACCCATGACCTTTGGGCTGAGAAGCTGACACCTTGCCTCTGGACTTCTGAGTCCCCCTTACTTGGTACAACCAATCACACTCCTACTGTCTTCATGTCAGCCAATGAAATTGTTTTTGTCAACTTAAGTTACTTTCTTATGTTAATTTCTTTAGAATGAGGACATGAATTTATTTTTGCTCTGTAACTCTTTGAGTACCAGGCCTATTTCCACAGTTGCCTGCTTAGGTTGTTTTTTTTTATTATCAAAGGCACTCCCAAGATCTATTTTCCCTTTCGATGTCAGACCTAGCACTTTCTTTACTTGACTCATAAAATCGTCTTTGTCATCGTCTTCTTGCAATCAAAACATTTCTATCACTTTCTCTGCACTATGCCTTTTCGGGAGATGCCTCTCATACAGGCCTGCCTCCATAACTCGCTATGACAGCGTCAAAATTATGAAAGCAAAATACAATAAAACTCATGCTCTCACAACACCCTTCAGTAATATCGAAAGTACAAGGCACCTGGATGTAAATACAGGAATAGGCTGCAGCCGTCAAATTTCGCTTTCACCACAAGCATGTAATTTCAAGAGTCGTTGGTAGCGGCTTGAGTAAAAGCACATGCAGTTTTTAATTTATATGTGCCATCCTTTGTTGTGTGATGTTGGTGAACGAGTGGTTAGGCTGCCGGACTGGAGATCACGAGGTCCCAAGTTTGAATCTTAGCAAAGCCAGATCCGACGTTGTGTTCCTTGGGAAAGACACTTAACACGTATTGTCCCCCACTCTACCCAGGTGCAAATGGGTACAAGCACTAAGCAGGAGTAAAAACTTGCGTCAGGCTAGTGTCCTGGCTAGGAGGTGATTATTGTCTCTTGTTTCGCTTCACGCTATAGAAACTGGGATACGCTCCAGCTCTATGGGTCTTAAGGCCTTGAAGGAACTTCAGTTACTTTTATCTTTTGTTGTGGAAAACATTGAATTGCCTCTCTTTTTGTTAATGTTCTGCTTTTATCTTTTTCAACAGGTTGAAAGAAAGCGGTGCCATTAATAAATCTTTGTTTGTTTTGGGAGAAGTTGTGGATGCCATCAACAATAACTCGGTAAACTTTGTGTTCTCGTGACTCCTTAATTGTTGAACTTGTTTCTTCATTTCTTTATAAATATACTAAACTGTAAACTTTGCAATACAATAAATTTTGTGACATGATTAATAAGATTTTAATCAAAATTCTCCCACTGTTGCATAATTGAAAACGATCTAAGAAATTTTCATTTTCTCACAGCAATGTGTCTCAGATTTTTAAACTCTTGAGTTTCAATGGTTTTTTCTTGTTTTACACATTGTGATTTCGAATTTGAGTTTCTGATATATGGTTTTTATTGTTGCTCTTTTCAATTATTGTTTTAAAAACTTTGTTTCAGGCTCGCATTCCTACGCAATAGCAAGTTGACTCGTCTTCTTCAGGTGATTGTTTTGCCATTGTAGCTTTGATATATCTATTGCTGGTGTATGTTTCCTGTTTGCTATCGACATCACTCGTTCTAGTAAATTAATTTTTAGGTCCCATGTCCTTTATGGTTTCAATTTCTTTTAGATTTACTGTGACCTGCTCTGCCTGATTCATTTTATTTGTTCTTTTTATTATTATTTTTAAAATTTCAGGACTCGATTGGAGGCAATTGTTACACGGTAATGGTGACCAACATTGCACCAGAAAAGCCTTATTATTATGACACTTACTGCACTTTGAATTTTGCCAGTAAGAGTAAGAAAATCGTCAACGTCAACACAACTACATGCATTGATGAAACCGTGCCGTCCCGAGGTAAGTCAATTTGATAAGGCAGTGGTCGTATTTCATGGCTTGTGTTGCTTACGATTACAGTCAAGCACATGGTATTGTTCTTGATAGCTGCATGTAACATGTGTTAAACAACTTTAAACGTGCACGCATTTAACGTTTAGCAAACCAGCAACTCATCCCAATAATCTGGATTTTTTTGTTTTAAATTTTATTTTTTATTTTGGCGAAATCCTGTTTGACCGATTTTGAAATCAACTATGTCGATTTGTTCGAGTTATTTCCACTGTCAAAGACCCTGGATGTTCCCGGATTTAAACAATGTTTTTTTTTTATGCTCTTATTGATAATGTAATTTATCATTAATCTTCCTCTGTGATTTCTTTATCGATACTTAAATGTAGCCTTGTGTCATTTTGCAACATGCTTGGCTGATTACTTTACTGGCGCGAAATACTCGAGGCGGTTGACAGCGTTGTTGCTCGTATTCATTCATCTTTGTTGATTGCGCACGCAATTATTATTTCTTTTGTCGCGGAAGCTAGATCTACTGTATATCACCGCATATAGGACACAACTTTTCGACTGAAAAATAATAAGTGAATAGTCTACTTGTGTCTTTTCTATGGAGTGCTGTACACAAACATACTGCGTTTGTTTCTTTGTGAAAGTAAACAATTACCCTATTGTATATCATCGTGTATAGGACTACCGTTTTGACTGTACGACACTAGCGACTACGTTCCCGTCATGCACACTTCTTCACATCATGATACGATACACTGTACTATTACAATCCAATTAAATAAGAAGAAGAGAGAAATATTTAAAATAGCACAGGTTCAATCACGCACGGTGATTCCACGAAGCAATTGAAATTATTGATTGATAAATGCGCAAGATCCTGAGCACTTTGACGTCACTGTGTGCTCACGTGACCATAACAAAAATAGAAACAAAACCAAATAACTAAATAGAGTTGGAAGCGAGGAAGAGGGTGGAAGTATGGAAGCAAACGAAGAGGGGTGGAAGTATGGGAAGCAAACGAAGAGGGGTAGTATAGGGTGGAAGTATCAAGGGAAGAGGGGTGGAAGTATGGAAGCAAGGGAAGAGGGGTGGAAGTATGGAAGCAAGGGAAGAGGGTGGAAGTATGGAAGCAAGGGAAGAGGGGTGGAGAGTATGGAAGCAAGGGAAGAGGGTATATGGAAGCAAGGGAAGAGGGGTAAAATAGCACGAAGAGGGGTGGAAGTATGGAAGCAAGGGAAGAGGGTGGAAGTATGGAAGCAAGGGAAGAGGGGTGGAAGTATGGAAGCAAAGGAAGAGGGGTGGAAGTATGGAAGCAAGGGAAGAGGTATGGAAGCAAGGGAAGAGGGTGAGTATGGAAGCAGGGAAGAGGTATGGAAGCAAGGGAAGAGGGGTGGAAGTATAGAAGCAAAGGAAGAGGGGTGGAAGTATAGAAGCAAAGGAAATATGGAAGCAAGGGAAAGGGGTTATTGATTGAGGGTGGAAGTATGGAAGCAAAGGAAGAGGTATGGAAGCAAGGGAAAGGGTGGAAGTATAGAAGCAAAGGAAAGGGGTGGAAGCAAGGGAAGAGGGGTGGAAGTATGACAAAGGAAGAGGGGTGGAAGCAAGGGAAGAGGGGTGGAAGTATAGAAGCAAAGGAAGAGGGTGGAAGTATGTATGCTCACAAGGAAGAGGGGTGGAAGTGAAGCATAAAGAAAATATGGAAAGCAAAAGGAAATGGAAGCAAAGGAAGAGGGGTGGAAGTATGGAAGCAAAGGGAAGAGGGTGGAAGTATGGAAGCAAAGGAAGAGGGGTGGAAGTATGGAAGCAAAGGAAGAGGGGTGGAAGTATGGAAGCAAAGGAAGAGGGGTGGAAGTATGGAAGGGAAGAGGGGTGGAAGTATGGAAGCAAAGGAAGAGGGGTGGAAGTATGGAAGCAAAGGAAGAGGGTGGAAGTATGGAAGCAAAGGAAGAGGGGTGGAAGTATGGAAGCAAAGGAAGAGGGGTGGAAGTATGGAAGCAAAGGAAGAGGGGTGGAAGTATGGAAGCAAGGGAAGAGGGGTGGAAGTATGGAAGCAAAGGAAGAGGGGTGGAAGTATGGAAGCAAAGGAAGAGGGGTGGAAGTATGGAAGTATGGAAAGGAAGAGGGGTGGAAGTATGGAAGCAAAGGAAGAGGTGGTGGAAGCAAAGGAAGAAGTATGGAAGCAAGTATGGAAGAGGAAGAGGGTGGAAGTATGGAAGCAAGGGAAGAGGGTGGAAGTATGGAAGCAAAGGAAGAGGGTGGAAGTATGGAAGCAAATGGAAGCAAAGGAAGAGGGGTGGAAGTATGGAAGCAAGGGAAGAGGGGTGGAAGTATGGAAGCAAGAGAAGAGGGGTGGAAGTATGGAAGCAAGGGAAGAGGGGTGGAAGTATGGAAGCAAAGGAAGAGGGGTGGAAGTATGGAAGCAAAGGAAGAGGGGTGGAAGTATGTATGGAAGCAAGGGAAGAGGGGTGGAAGTATGGAAGCAAAGGAAGAGGGTGGAAGTATGGAAGCAAAGGAAGAGGGGTGGAAGTATGGAAGCAAAGGAAGAGGTATGGAAGCAAGGAAGAGGGGTGGAAGTATGGAAGCAAAGGAAAGGGGTGGAAGTATGGAAGCAAAGGAAGAGGGGTGGAAGTATGGAAGCAAAGGAAGAGGGGTGGAAGTATGGAAGCAAAGGAAGAGGGGTGGGGTATGGAAGCAAAGGAAGAGGGTGGAAGTATGGAAGCAAAGGAAGAGGTGGAAGTGGAAGCAAAGGGAAGTATGTATGGAAGCAAAGGAAGAGGGGTGGAAGTATGGAAGCAAGGGAAAGGGGTGGAAGTATGGAAGCAAATGTTTGCAAAGGTGAAGTATGTGTGTGATAACAAATATTTACAAAGGTATTTGTGTGTGTGTGATATGGAAAAAGTTTGAAACTGTGTGTGTATGTGGTGGGCGGACCGGCGGTTAGTGGGTGCTGCTGGTAGGTCCTTATTTCCGATTACTCTTTCACTTCTCGTTCATCTTGCTGTTTCCTCTTGGGGCACCTGGACTGGCGAGTTTTGGACCAAAAGGTTGATTTTCTGTTCTTTGGGTAGAACGATCATTTATCTTCAAGTTCATTGCAGAAAAATGTCCATATGACGTATAATTTATTTCCCCAAAAATATTTTGTAGGCGAGGGTTGGTAAAAACAATAAAATTTTTAACGTAAATTACCCAAACACTGACTGAGACGATGGCAGTAAAAACCTGTATATTGGCGGTTAATCGCCAAATGTGGCAAGACCGACTTGACCTCGTTTCGCCGACACCGATCGGCGCTTTGGCCGATAGCTGTGTGATATAAGAGGCGTTGCGCGTCATTGTGTATGTAAACACGGGCATAGGATATAGAGGAAAAAACACAAAACTAGTTATTTGGACGTCTGTTTTCACAACAGTGCACGTCTAAACCTAGATTTATAATCTTATTTACATAGGTAAAAATGCCAGAGACTGTCGAAAGAGTAAGGGGGCTGCTACAACAAGGGCAACCCATCTGAAGCGTTTGTTTTGTATTATTTTATTTTGATGTTTTTACTTGCATGTTTCTCGAAATGTAGTTTTTCCATGTTAAAATTCTATCTCCTCCGTCATTTTCCGAACGATTTGTATTATATTTGGCAAACAGGTTCCTCTTGTTGATGTTAATAGAATGATGCTAGATTTTTGTTGTTGATATATTGTAAACTTTTTGAGAATTTTTTGTTATAATAAAAATGATGTTTTTGTACATGCACGATATATAGTGTTTTCAAAAAAAATCATTAAAAAAAACTATCCAAAATATTTAAAAAACCTGACGCCATTCTTTAGATATTGAATGGAAAAAACGATCTACACAGGTTTTGAGTGATTCTATTCATCACTAAGGGAGGAGGTAGATTTTGAAAATTGAATTAAAATCCAAGATGGCGGCTGTCTCTATGGCAACCAAGGACGCTATAAATTTTTCAATGATATAGGATGACTGTATTTTGACAGTTACTCATGTACATACAAAAGGCAAAAGCCTTAACTCTAAAGCAAAAATAAATCACTTTAGGTGCACCCCCCCCCCCCCCCCCCCCCCCCACCCCAAGTCACCCTGAGATCACCGCATATGGTGGATGAGGTTAATTTCAAAAGAAACAAGTGTATGTGTGTGTTGAATGTGGTTGGGTAAATAGGAGGATGGTATGTGGTCAACCAACGTTCTAGTTTTGCTTTCTTATTACACATAGTGGGGAGAAGGATTACATTAGCGACTGGAGGCTCCTGGGCTTTCCACAGTATCACCAGTATCTCTAGGCTTTCTTTGATGCAACGTTTAATGTGTGAACTTGAAGTTTTAGTTTTGCATTAGTCTTAGACTGTAGAGTTGTTGTGTTTTTTTATTATTATCAATTTCATTTAATTTCATTTCAGTTACAAAACCAGTGGTTGCCCTGAAACCTAATAAAAGTGACAGAAGACAGAATTCGTCATCCAGTTCAGATTCCAAGTCGCCGGTTGAAGTTTTACCAAGGTGCCCGTCTCTTTTTGCTTGTGTTTTTTTGTTGTTGCTGCTTTTTCTGCCGTGTGAAATTGCTTTTTCTGTCAGCCTTGACTTTAGCCTGTAACGTATTGAGTCCTTTTTTACTTTTGGGTGTCCAACAATTACTTTGGTCTGTTGTAGGATTTGTTTGTCGTTTTTTAGTTGTTTTTTGTTGTTGTTGCTTTTCCTGTCACGTTATCTTTGAGTTGACAACACAGGTCTCCGCCTAAGAGGCCATCACCTAATAGGCCGTTTTTCTGTGTAAAAGATTGCTTTCCGTCCTTCATTATCATGTCGAAGAGGTCGCTTCAAAAACCTTCAGTCTGGCTGGGAGATCTTTTTTCTTTTTTCCTTTCGTCGGAAGGCCAAAGGGTCTGCTAAACTAAATGTAATGAAACAGCTATTCAAGTTTAGATCGGCAATGTCATATTTCTCTGTATCTGTAACACGTTATTGTTAATTTACATTGTGTTGTGGGCTTAGAAAATGATAGAATATCTGCACTGGCCGCTCCTAAACAACGACACCACAGGCCCACCAGATAAACGTGACAGTTGACATCTCTACGGTCTGCAGAGCAGTCACATGTCATTGGAACGTCTTGGCCAGATCACATGCACCGCCGTAACCGATGCTAGAAACTAGAAACATATTTTCACTGATAAAAGGACTTGTCAGTCACTGATGGTGGTCTGGATTAAAAGTGAATTAGCAGGGTTCTCACTCGTCTTGGAAAACTAGGAAGGTCTTGGAATCTTTGTTGGAAGAAATTAAGACTTGGAAAAGTCTTGGAATTTTTATGAAATATTGTGATCACATTTTTTCCATCTTGGAACTAGACGAGATTTCACACAGGGCACAACTGATGTGGCCATTTAGTGACGCTGTTCTCCATCGTTTTCAAATCGTCTCCGGAACAGCTGGGCTAATGAATTTTTCAGACCTGCCATTCTTTACCATTCAAACGTAATTTCGTTTTAGAATTTTATCTCATTTATGATTTTACGGCTAGTTCTACCTTTGTTGCGCTTTCACCCGACTTCATGTTGTTTGTTAAAGCCCGTACAGGCCAGAAATTTCTGTATTCCCTCCCTTGGAAAATTTGATGTTTGCATGGAAACCTCTTGACATTTTTTTTTTCTGAAAATGAGTGGGAACCGTGAGTAAGGCCTGTGATCAATAGAAACAGAAAAGAGGGATAAGATTTTTTTTAGAAATGTGCATTGCATTGTACTGCATTCTACTTCCACTGGAGGCGTTGTAGTGAAACTGTAGTGTTGTGCGCTTGTAACCACGGCGACACTAATTCAAACCCCATGGCTGGCACAGGTGGAGTTTTTTCTGAACGTTGTACTCTTAGGAAAGGTACTTCACTCTACTTTTCTAGCTTGATTCAAGTGTGAATGAGTACCTGTCTATAGGCAGAGAAAGATCATGTCAGATAGAGTGCTGGTACGAATCGCCTCACAGAGCTGTTGTACTGTATGCTCCCTAGGGAGTTGAGCACTTTGTGAATGAAATGGCCTGCTGGGGAATAAATGATGTACAGTCGGTGAGCCTGCACTTGTGCGTAACAGAAGTGAAAATTGCAATTTCAGACAAGATGTTTGGATCATTGTCACTAGGTTCTATGGAACTTTTCAAGTCATGCTCAAAAATAACGTTTTACGAGGAGGGTGCCATGTCCATCATATTTTGCAAATGTCTTGTTATTTCCTGTATAGGTTGCCAGATCAACGTTATATTTTCAGGTAATCCTTTCAGGTGGCTATTGAAAGGGTGTACCAAGTTGCGTCTAAAATATTACATGATATCTTATTTCCCGGGTTCGATTGTTTTTTTTTTTGGGGGGGGAGGGGTCAGTGGGTGTATAGCAAATGTTGTTATAAACTGTCATTCAATATGACCATAAATACTCTGAATTTAATTTTGCTTCATTATTTCATGTCTATATAAGTACAGTGATTGCTTAATAGCCGCTCTTTGCGTCATGCATTATCTAGAACTTATTATATTCATTGATATTAGTAAAGTGATATTGATTTGATTTTTGGAGTCTCGAATTTTGCTTTAAAAAGTGACTGTGTCCATTTTGAGCTGCACGGGTTGGGGATTGAATTATGACATGAATCTGGACTTTTCTGTTTTCCTTTCTTTCTTTGATTTTGTCATCTTACAATCTTTGTCTGCAAAATAAGGCTTTCAAATTAGAATGTGTATTTTTAGCTGTTCCTGTACCTCATCACTGTATCAATGTGAAGAAATCAAATTTAAATTAAAGTTCCTCCAATCGGGGTCTTTTACATTGACAACAAATATTCTTGTTTTTAGAAGTCTACAGTATGCCTCTCTTCTCCCTAAAAAAAAAAAAAAAGTGAATTTCTTTAGCAAAATGTTCAGTTCTCACAAGCTTATATTTGATAAGTTCAAGAAATGTACCGTTTCATTAAATGTGTCCATGGTCTAGTAAGTTCTTCTTTGTATCCCCGTCATTTCAGTTCTTTGATTCGCCGTCAAAACGAATGGGAAACGGCTGCTAACCAAAGAATTGAAGATTTAGAGAGAAAGCTGAAAACGTTGAAAAAATTGGACGAAATGAAGCACTCAAGCCAGTCTGCAAAAGTAAGAAACAAAACAAAACAATTTTGTTCCTTTTCATTTCCTGCATGGTTTTGTCTAAAATTGATTCTGAAGTTAGGCACTAGTCTCAAATGTTGAAGGCTTGGGGTTTGAATATGGACATGAATAATGTATTTGCAAGTGCCCACATGAAGTTTCTCACTCAACTCAAAAGGACAAAAACAGGTGAGAGGGAAAAGACGAAAAAATCCCAGGAAGCGACAATGTATGCGAAGTTTACTACACGTTACATACTATTTTTCCCACATATCTGCCTAGCCCGTTTATGTCATCAATTTGAGGATAAATTTGGACATATTATGTAACTTAGCACTAACAGTCAAAGAGTTAGCGCAAAAATTTAAATTGAAAAGAATGGTGTTGTATGATGTTGCTGTATTTGGATAACGAGAGAGGATGAAACAAGGGGGGGGGGGGGTGTAGATCTAGATATTACTTTTCCACTAGACACAACATTATCATCAATCGTCTGTGTTCGTATGATCTAGGTGTCATGTGTGGAGTGTAAGACTAAGAGTCGGAAACGCTTTAGGGAAGGAAAGTTTGAAAGAATGAGAGCTAAAGATGCAACTTACACAAATGACCTAAATCTAGATCTACATGTAAAGATGTAATTATATCTAGATCAGGCTTTCTATGACGAGGAATGCAGTGTAAATACTGTAAGGCAAGTGCGCATATGTGTGTGTTTGTGTGAGAGATCTTCTTTTCTGCTATGGACTACGGACCATCGTTAATTATGTGTGTTTGTGTGGATCTCTGTGTCCTGCCAGACGTTAGTGTGAAAGACGGAAAGACTTTCAGCGACGGAGACTGAAAGAATAATAGAGGATCTACAAATCTATTTATAACTAGATCTAGCTTTCTTTCTGCAATGAATAATGCAAGATCGTGAGTGATTGCAGACTGTGTTGTTTTTGTTTTTGGTATTTATTAGTAGACACTTGGGAGAGGTGGCGTTGGTGGCCGAGCGGTTAAGCTGCCGGACTGGGGATCATGAGGTCCCGAGTACGAATCCTAGCACAGCCAGGCTGTGTTCCTTGGGAAAGACAATTAACACGCATTTCCCCCCATTCTACCCAGGTGCAAATGGGTACAAGCTCTAGCTTGGGAGTAAAAACCTACGTCAGTCTAGCGTCCTGGCCAGGAGGTGGTTATTGTCACTTGTTCCGCTTCATGCTATAGAAACCGGGATAAGCTCTGGCTCTGTAGGCCTTAAGGGCCTTGAATGAACTTTACTTTTTACTTGTGAGAGAGAGATAAGGGTGGGTGGGAAAAACAGATGAATATTTAAGAGATGAACTGATTATCATCTGCTTCAGTCAATTATAGCCGAAACTATATAGGGGATGCTTTCATTTTTGTATTTAGAAATATGTTGCATATTCCCCCCATTTCCTGATATCAACAAGTTTTGCTCCATCATTTATTTCTATATGTACTCACACATATTACCATAAGATTGATTGAACAACAGAAGGGTGAAAAGAGGGAAAATTAGATTTCGCTGCCCGTCGCGCAGGGCCGATTTGGAATACCTAATGTATGTGATGTACTTAAGGATGTATGTGCTAAGTCTACATATGTGTTTATCAGTGAAGGTAATGACATAAGATAATATGAAAGCCCCATAGGAACAAAGACGAGACAAATACAAGGAATAGACAGAAAAAAATCCTGGCCACCATGGGGATCAAACCTGCAACCTCTGCGTTGGTACCCATCGCCTCGCCATGAAAAGAAAGCGTACTACTAAACGAGCTAACTACGCTCTCTGTATGTGGTTGTCAGGAGCGCATGAGTTTATTAGCAACTCAATGGCAATGAAGTTCAGATATTTTCTTCAGGTGTGAGGGGGAATCTCTGGGAGTAGCGTTTCATTTCTCTGTTGGAAAAATCTGTTTGAATAAAGTGAAAGATGACAATACACGGGATGACAGTTCAGAAGTGTAGCTCTTTTTTTTTAATGGAAATTAACTAAACTTAGTCTCATCGATTTTCTGATTTTTGAATTTTCAAAGTTGTATAAGTTCCTAGGCTGAGTCCACAAGCTGAAGTTCCAGATCTAGGGTTGAGTTAAAAATAATTATTGTGGCTTGGATGTAATACCTAGTTGTATGGGGTTTTAGAGATCCTGTCTAAAGATCTGCGTAATTTGAACATAACTATGGTGACACATATAAGATACCTTATATCTAAGGATCTGTGTAACTTGAACATAAATATAGTGACACATGAGAGATCCTCCATCTAAATTATGTGTAATTTGAACGTGAATATAGTGACACATGAGAGATCCTCTATCTAAAGTGCTGTGTAACTTGAACATAAATATAGTGACACATGAGAGATCCTCTATCTAAAAGGCTGTATAATTTGAACATATAGTGGCACATGAGAGATCCTCTGTCTAAATTTCTGTGTAATTTGAACATAACTATGGTGACACATATTCACATAAGGTATCTTATATCTAAGGATCTTGTTAAACTTGAACATATAATGACACATAAGAGATCCTTTATCTATAGATTTGTGTAATTTGAACATAAATATGGTATCTAAATGGTATCACATAAGATATCTTAAATCTAAGCATCTGTGTAACTTGAAAGTACGGTTTGATTGTTTGTAATTTCTTCATGTCATCCTTGTCGATTGAAGCTTTAGTTTACCGACGACAGTGTGATAGTGATATATATCTAGAATTAGAAAGCCTTTACTGTCAGGATGAATATCAATAAAGGTATAAAACACAAAATATTTTTTTAGTAAACTATAAAACTGAATTTACATTGAAAGTAAATTGAACAAAATTGAGAAAAAATAAACTTTCCGACCCTGCCACTGTAAACATGTAGAGCTTGTGATGACGAGAGCTGACATCGACAATTGAATGTCTCCACATATTGCGAAAATGACTTTTTGACCTTGTCTTTTCCGCACTGTCACCTTCTATACTCTTGACTAATACCAACATCAACCCGTGCTCAGTGACCTAAAATCTTAGTAACAATAAGTGTATAGTATATATCTCCAAAATGACCGTTCTCATTGCACGCAACAAGTTGACAGTTCTCAGTTTTCTCAAAACTACAAAAAGTGGAGATATCCCATTTGTTGCTGTCAGCCCTCGATGCGTTAGTGCAAAATTCTTTTTCATGCATCTTTAAACAATTTTGTTTGCTTTGCTCTTCACAGTTCAGCAGCTCCAACGCTCATGACCAAACCTTTGTCATCTCATCACATCTGCCTTCAAGCCCGCCCACAAGCTCCCAGTCCTCTGGCGGCTCCCCCAGTATCATTCCCCCAACTCCTGACAACTGTAGGCGGTTCAATGCTCTCAAAGGTAAATAAAGCGAAGAAAATAATTCTTCATGAAACGTACTACAAGTCATCAGTGTTATTCCCCCACTTGAGCTAGTTGTCTAGGTGAATGGATTTGACATTTGTGGGAAGGTCACTTGAAAAGCTTTTACTACATCATTCAAGGGTTAAGTAGAGGCTGTAGTTTGCAGCTAAACTAAAAGAAGCGTAGACTTTTCATCATCTGCTCCACTTATCATTATTCAGGCCAATGGTTCCACTTACCAATATTGAGGTCAATAGTTCCACTCAATGTTTTTCATGTAATTTAGGCCAATAGTTCTTACTGTTATTAATGTTCCACTTATTGTTATTTAGGCCAATGGTGCCACTTACTGTTATTCAGGCCAATAGTTTCACTTATTGTTATTCAGGCCAGTAGTTCCATTTATTGTTATTCAGGCCAATAGTTCCACTTATTGTTATTCAGGCCAATGATTCCACTTATTGTTATTCGATTCCACTAAATGTTATTCAGGTCAATAGTTCCACTTATTGTTATTCAGGCCAATGATTTCACTTATTGTTATTCAGGCCAATGATTCCACTAAATGTTATTCAGGTCAATGGTTTCACTTACTGTTATTCAGGCCAATGATTTCACTTATTGTTATTCAGGTCAATGATTTCACTTATTGTTATTCAGGTCAATGGTTTCACTTATTGTTATTCAGGCCAATGGTTTCACTTATTGTTATTCAGGTCAATGGTTTCACTTATTGTTATTCAGGTCAATGGTTTCACTTATTGTTATATAAGTCAATGGTTCTTATTGTTATTCAGGCCAATAGTTCCACTTATTGTTATTCAAGCCAATAGTTCTTAATGTTATTCAGGCCAATGGTTCCACTTATTGTTATTCAAGCCAATAGTTCCACTTAATGTTATTCAGGCCAATAGTTCCAGTTCCACTAATGTTATTCAAGCCAATAGTTCCACTTAATGTTATTCAAGCCAATAGTTCCACTTAATGTTATTCAAGCCAATAATTCCACTTAATGTTATTCAAGCCAATAATTCCACTTAATGTTATTCAAGCCAATAATTCCACTTAATGTTATTCAAGCCAATAGTTCCACCTAATGTTAGTCAGGCCAATAGTTCCACTTAATGTTAGTCAGGCCAATAGTTCCACCTAATGTTAATCAGGCCAATAGTTCCACCTAATGTTAGTCAGGCCAATAGTTTCACCTAATGTTAGCCAGGCCAATAGTTCCACCTAATGTTAGTCAGGCCAATAGTTCCACCTAATGTTAGTCAGAAAATAGTTCCACTTACTGTTATTCAGAATAATGAGTATTCACTACAGTTGGCAGATAAATTGATCATGTCTATTTAGTAGCTTCTCCACAAGGTGAGGGTGGTGGACATGGTAGTCCAGAGGCCAGGTGTATCTCAATCAAAGGGTCGTGAGGTCAAAGCCCTGACAGTTGCACAGTTTTCTTGTGGATTGTTTTTTGGAGTAAAACCCACCTATTTTAGAAATTGTTCATTGTGTGTTTTTACTTGTGTTATATATAATATCAAGGCAAATTTATTCAATTTTATGTGTATACAGAATACTAAGAATGGAATACTTTCCTCCTTTGCTTTTTCTGCATTGTAAGGGAAATATTAACTATTATAAAAATTGACCTAAGTGGGCTGATGTGTGTATGTTACATTTGGTTGCTTTTATCTTTTCTAAAGTTAAGCTGGTAAACACACACTACTTCTATCTGTATGCTTCAGATAGGTCATCGTGACATTTTAAAAAACTTGTTGATAATAGCAGCACTGAAAACTTTCAATCCTTCTCTGCAAAATAATATGTCAAACATATTTGACTTTGGTGTGTGCATGATTTTTTTAACAATCTCCATGATGCCATGTTTTCCACACCTACTTGCTTTACACAGACATGAGCAATGTTGTACATGGACACAGGGAGAGGCAGAAATTGAAAAGAGTTCGAGACCCTGACCCTAGCTGTAGCCCTCTGTTTCCAGACTCTCCGCCACCCGCCAAGAAGAAAAGCAAGGAGGACACAGGTATTTAGGAGTGATGATTACACGTTTCCTGGTACGCTAAGAAGTGATATCCCTCTGTAGGATTATGTAATTGTTGAAAATCCTGTCTCCACGTTTCCATGATTTTGCTGTCTCCTCTCATTATTTCTCCTTTGGCGTTCTTAATTTGTCGTATTGGGCATGCTTTGCTCTTTCTCTTGCTCTTCATTGCTCACCAGAACAGCTTTTGATTTCCTTGATAGCTTTCTTGAAGCCTGTGTCCAAAGTCTTCCCACTGTTCCTGTTTTGTTTTCCCAACTTCCTCTTTGGCGATAATTCTTTCACTCACGTAATCTTTCCTATCCTCCGATCGCTTTGTTTGCAAGTATTTCTTCCAGGCATACTTCTTTTCTTTGATCTTAGTTTTGACATTCTCATTCCACCATGCTGTTCTTTTCCTATTTCCTTTAATTTGTTTCCACTTTCCTCCTAACAGACCTTTTCAGTACAACTGAGCAGTGTTTCTTTATACATTTGCCACTTTTCTTCTATTGTGCTATCCTTTAGATCCATCTGCCTTTCACTGATAAATCTTTGTATCCTGGACTAGTATATCTGTTTTACTATTGGTTTATTTAGTTCTTTTATTTTGAGTTCAGTAGCTTTCTTCTCTGTCCTTTTCTTGTTTGTTTTCTTCAGTTAGTAATCTCATTTTGGCAATCACTAGGTGATGATCACTAAATATTTCAGCTCCTCTGTTTAGTCTTGCATCCATTGTACTGTAAAAAAAGGAGCTGCTAACTATTTTGTAGTCTGTGATTGGCTTTTCACATCTGTCTTCATTTACTTTTGTATATTTATGGATATCTGTATGAGGAAAAAATGTGTTAGCTATTTTCATGTTATTCTTTAGGCAAAAATCTATTAGTCTCTCTCCAATTGGAGAAGTTGTTGTCTCTCCTTCTTTACCTATTACTCCTCCTAACGTTTCTACATTGTTGCCTTCCTTTAGCGTTTAAATCTCCTAAAACCATTAGTTGCTGTTTGGGTTTGAGATTCTCTGCAGCTATTTGTAAATCATTTTCGAAGATATCTTTTTCTTCTTTAGTGGCGTCTTCGTTTGGTCCATAAGCTATTGATAATTTCATTTCTTTTCCTTTTGGTTTAATATTTACCTTTAATAGCCGTGGGCTTATAAATTTCAAATTTTCTAATAGCTTTTCTTGCCTTTTATGCATTAGGAGGCCTACTCCTGCTTTAGCAATTTTTGTTTTCTTTCCTTTTTCCTTTTTCTTAAAATGTTAGCGTATCATTTGCGGTCTTCAATCTTTAAACATTGCTTAATTTTGTCTTGCAACATCAGTCCTACCCAAAGGCAAGAACAAGTGGATCTTGGAGCAAGTGACGAGTCAAAATCAGGCAGAGCGAAGTAAGTTGATGTCTTGGAAATACCTGACATGATAGTATTTGTGTGAAAGTGACGAATATGGCAATGAAATAAATATAATGAAACCTCATAAGAACACAGTTGAGACAAATGCAAAGTCATACGCTTGTGTGCAAGGCAGAATTGAACCTGCGACCGACACATCTCCTCCAATGAAAAGAGAGCAAATTAGGAACCATGCTAAACATGATTAGCATGGCTTGCTAAACATGATTAGCATGGCTTGAAGCGCGTTTTATTTTTATTGAAAGACAGAGGGTGCCGACATGGAGGTCACAGGTTCGATTCTGTTCAGTGCGCAAAGACTTTTTTTTGTTGGTATTTTCCTCCTTCGTATTTGTTTTGTCTTTGTTTTGTCTTTATTCCCTATGGTGCTTCATTACGATATTTAGTTCATGGCCTTATACGTCACTTTTGACACGCCCTTGCCTCACTGTTTGTCTTTGTTTTGTCTTTATTCCCTATGGTGCTTCATTATGATATTTAGTTCATGGCCTTATACGTCACTTTTGACATTCCCCTTGCCTCACTGTTTGTCTTTACATATTATGTGAAAGGCAGTTCTTTTGTATCATTCGCTGAGTGATGAGAAAAAAATCCCATAACAAACACACAAGCAAATGTATCACATAACTGAGAGCTCCAAATTCAAGAATTGTTTTCAACTCCAGTTGGCAGAATATTGGCCCAACCATACTCAACATAATCTGTGGCCTCAGGTTTTTCCTGACTGAAGGACTTTAATCTGCATCACAGAGCTTGCTGAAGTGATACACACACACTCGCACGATTTCCTCATAGACTAAATAGCAGACCGAGCCGCGTGCAATGTCCCTGCCTTTCCCTCATGAGACTGACAAGCAGATTGATTTGCATTCGCTGTCAGCATCGACTTGGATCTACATTTATAGATGAGACGAAAGAAATCTGTTGCTCACGACAGGGGCGCGCAGGGCGCCCTGCCGAAGCGACGACAGCCGCTCACAATTTCGCAGATCGAACCCCACACAATTTCCCCACCTTCTTCTCATGAGCCCGAATGGCAGATTGAACCCACACAATTTCCCCACCTTTTCCTCATGAGACTGAATGGCAGATCCATCCCTTCACAGTTTTCCCACCTGGATTAACGAGTTTTGGGACAAAAATGTTGATTTTCTGTTCTTTATATATTCGGGTAGAACGATCATTTATCTACAAGTTTATGGCAGAAAAATGTCCACATGACGTATAATTTTCTTGTTACACAATATTTTGTAGGCGAGGGTAGGTAAAAGTAGTCAAAATTTTGATGTAAATTACCCTAACACTGACTGAGAAGAGGGCACTGAAGACCTGTATAACCGGCCAGCCATCGGCATACAGTGCGACATCTGATGATATGATCTATAGACATGCCCCCTCGCCGAACATTGAGTGATATAAGAGGTGGAGGTCAAATGTGGGGTTGATGCGTCTGTAAACACCGACACAAGTATAGAAAGAGAGGCATAAAACAAACAAAAAACTGGTCATTATGACGTCTGTTTTCATAATAGTTCACATCTAAACCTAGATTTACAGTCCTCTTTACATTAGTAACAATGCCAGACACTGTCAAAAGAGTAAGGGGTTGCTACAAGAAGTGTCGTTTTTGTGTTATTTTCTTTTGATTTCTTTGTTTGCATTTTTCTCGAGATGTAGTTTTTCCCTCTACATTTCGATCTCCTCTGTCATTTGCTAACCGATTCGTATCAATGTTAATAGAATGACGATGGGGATGGTTTATAAGTAAAGCTAAGAAGTGGAACTAGAAAGAAATGCCATAACCTCAATTTTGATATTTAGACCCCAAATTCCAGGTGCCGCATATCTCCTTATGCAAAAGTGTAAAATCAGAAAAAAGCCGACCCAAAAATCTGTGGCATGGTGTCGCTGGGATTGAGATTGTTCGAAGTGAGTTACGATTGACCAGAGACTTTTATAAAGAATTAATTCTGTTTCGTGGGGAAAGTTGCAATTAAGCGGAAATTGCGATAAACCGCAGTCGACTGTATTTCATATTTCTTTTGATTGGTTAGTTTACTATTTCATGATTCAGCAGATTACTGATTCCTGTTTCTGTTGATTGGCTAGTTTACTATTTCATGTTTTTGTTGATTGGTTAGTTCTATTTCATGTTTCAGTAGTTTACTGATTTATGTTTCTGTTGATTGGTTAGTTTACTATTTCATGTTTTTGTTGATTGGTTAGTTTATTATTTCATGTTTTTGTTGATTGGTTAGTTTACTATTTCATGTTTCTGTCCGTTCAGGCTCGGCTTTCCTGGAAGCTTTGAACTCTGCAAACATGAAAGAGCTTCAGCAACTTCAGACGGTTGGTGTCAAAAGGGCCAAGCTCATTTTCGAGTGGAGGGAACTTCATGGACGGTTTTCCGATGTAAGTCGTCAACTCTTTATGCCAGGGCGCTTAACACTCTAGCAACTCTTGGAAAAAATTGAAGTTCCTTCACTTCAAGGCCTTACGGCCTACAGAGCCATAGCTTATCTCGGTTTCTATAGCGTTAAGCAGAATAGGGGGGGATGATAATCCCCTCCTGGACAGGACACTGGTCTGGCACATGTTTTTACTTCCAACCTACTGCTTGTACCCACTTACACCACTTGGAGTGAGGAAAATACGTCTTACGTGTCTCTCCTAAGGAGGGCAATGTCAGACCTAGCATAGGTAGGATTTTTGGATTTCGTGAACTTAAGTCGGGCAACTCAGCCACTAGGCCACAGACTTCTCCAGGGTGCATAGCGCTCTAGAAACTCCTAGAATCTCCAAGCATTTTTACGGTAGACTAATATATTGTATTTTGTCTTAAACGGATTTGTTCGAACGTGATAAGAGTATGGGCAAAGAGAAGCCAAACAGCCCATGATGGTGGACAGGGTAAATTTCAATCAAACAATCAAACAAACAAACCTCATTGACTTTGTAGATGCTGAGAGATGATCTAGTATTATTTGTGATTGTAAGAAGACCCAAATCGATAGCCTTGCTGCTAACAATTGAAGTGGTCAGTTCAATAGTGTGCCTATGTCCACTTTTGTGGAAAACGAGATAGTCCTAGGGAATAAAAGGAAACTATGCTTCCTGAAAAGTATGAAAGTGATCAGACGGAAACACATTACATTTATAGCTGTTTGAAACTTGGAATTTCCAAAGCCATCTGTGCCTAAGTCAATTGTTTTTGTCGTTTTCTCTAAATAACGTAATTGTGACTTAAGCACATTATTGAAGTGACCCTCTCAATTCTTTTAGTACTTTCATAATAAATCCTTTGGTGTAGTAGCTCCTGTCTTACGGAACAGCATCAGTTTTAAAACCAGATCAAGCCCATCTTTTAATTCATTCAAAAGAAAACTGAGTTGTTCGCTGTTACATTTTAAAACTTTTATGTATAATGAATTTATGATATTATGGAATTGTTTTTATGGGATGTCAGGTGTGTTTGTAATGATTTAATCGTACAATTCAAATGTTGTCACTAGGCTAAATGATTTGTAATCCATCTGTTTTGTAAAGCACTTCTGAGAATCTTTTGGTGGTAGTTAGCGCTTATATGGATACTTATTATTATTAGTTATAATAGTACTATCTCTCATGCTGTTCTAATGTTTTCATGCCTTTCTCTTGTCTCAGATTGACAGCCTTGGACAGATTCCGGATTCACTCGCAAATACATGGATAATCTGCTGAGGTGAGAAGTGTTTTCTCTCATTTGTGGAGGGCTGGAACATATAGCATCTGATATCTCAACCCCTCTGTCTCTGTCTCTCTCTGTCTGGTTACTGTCTGTCTCTGTCTGTCTGTCTGTCTGTTTTTTTCTCTCTCTCTCTCTCTGACTGTCTGTCTGTCTCTCTCTCTATGTCTGTCACTCTCTCAAAATTTATCTACAAGTTTATGGCACATAAATGTCCACATGACATATAATTTGTTTTGTCACACAATATTTTGTAGACGAGGGTAGGTAATAACAGTCAAACACCTGAAGTGATTTTATTTGCTTTTGAGTTTAGGTTTTTGCTTTAAGTATGTACATGAGTAACTCTCAAAATACAGTCATCCTATATCATTGAAAAGTTTGTAGCATCCTTGGTTGCCATAGAAACGGCCGCCATCTTGATTTTGACTCAATTTTCAAAATCTATCTCCCTCCTTAGTTATGAATAAAATCACTCAAAACCTGTTCAGATCGTCTTTTCCATTCAATATCTAAAGAGTGACGTCAGTTTTAAAAAAATATTTTTGATAGTTTCTTGGCAACCAAGGAGGCTACAAACTCTTCAATGTTATAGGAGGACTATTTGGACAGTTACTCATATATATACTAAAAGCAAAAACCCCAACTCAAAATTAAAAAGAAATGCCCTTTCACAGCACGTATGTACTTGTCAAGAAATTTCGCCTGTTTAAAAAAATGAATGGTTCGATAACCAGTAAAGCAATTCAGATCGAGCAAACATGTACCTTCGTTTTCATGTACTTTTCACTTCCTGAAAGCAACAGAAGTAACTTATTAATTGTAGTTTCAACGTAAATGAGCTTCAACACACAACGGTACTTTCGAAATTGGGACCGGCTCATCTGGGAACATTGAAAAGCGTGAGGTTGGATTTTAGCGTCGCAATCGGGTGCATTGGGAAGCAATGGGTTAAATAATCATGAGATGTCTATATGTGATATTGCACGAAGAGAAGTAAAATACCACTTTTTTTTCTTTTTATCTCAACAGAGCAATTTGGTGTCCTGATGAAAGTTGCAAAGGAATGTCGTCATTACCTTTGAGAAGGCCTTAAAAAGAAATATTGCTCTTCGTTGTGTTTTTTTAAATGATAAGAAAAATGGGATGATTGAATGATTTGGTCAGTGTGGTTAAAATAGAAATTTGCATGACTTGTTCATGAATTATGTTTTGGATGAGCTTTTGAATTAAGAGAGAGAAAAAAGATGTATTTTGGATTTATCTCAATTAGTGATCAGATAGTGGAAATGGTTTGTCTTTTTCTTCATGACGTTGATATCATCAAGGGCAATTGTAACAGACATTTGAAAATGGCATTCCCCCCACCCCCTTATGTTGTTTTAATTAAGGGCAAATGTAACGAACAAGCTTTGAAAATGGCATTTTTCCCCTTTTATGTTGATTTCATCAAGGGCAAATGTAACAGTCATGCTTCGAAAATGGCATTTCCCCCCTCTTTATGTTGATTTCACCAAGGACAAATGTAACGGACAGGCTTTGAAAATGGCATTTCCCCCATTTCATAGTGGGCGAATGTAATTGACAAGCTTGGAAACTGATATTTCAATATTTTTTCTTAACGTTGATTTCATCAAGGGTGAATTTAACTGGTCGAGCTTTGAAAATTCTTTTTTACTCTTTGCATGGATTTCATAAAATGCCTCGTTTTTGTGTGCCTATGTTGTAATATTGAATTCTGTTGCTCAAATTAGAGGATTAGAGGAAATTTAAGATGTTCTTTTCGTCTTTAAGTAAGGTGTCATATGTCATATCCGGTTTCCATGTAATTTGGCCATTTTTATACCAAGACCTGATGTATGTCATATTTGCTTGAGTCAGGCTAACATGGCAGTGACACTAGCATGAAGTATATCGTAAAAGCGGTATTTAGTGGTTTTGGGAAAGCTCAAATGGCTGTATTGTATGGAGGCAACGTGTTGGCATCTCAACCAAAAAGCTTGTAGGTTCCAACCCCAGCAGTTGAAAACATTTCTTGAATTTACCTTTGTTTTATGTCCAGGTAGGCGGATTGACACCTACTGCCATCGGGAGCAGATCACAACCCTCTGTGCACATTCCCTTGGCTATTTACAGGGTATTCCAGGCAAAATCGATAATCCTACCTAAACCCTCAAGATCAGCTTAGTTGTGGATGTGGATTAAATCAAATCAAATCAAATCAAATCAAATCACAATGGCAGTAGAGATGTTGCGACAAAATGGATAAATGTTGTGACTTTGTAACCATGCTGACACTGATTCAAAACCCGTGGCTGGCCCAGGTATTTTTTCACAAAGTAGTACTCTGAAGAAAGATAGCTCACTCAGGTTTCCTCATTTGGCTCAGAGGTCTAAATGAGTACTCAGCTATAGGTAGATAAGGATCTTGTCATTGTGTTAGTGTGAAGCTACTGATAGGTCCTACTTCTTTCCTTTCACTCTTTTGTGTATACATTTTTTTTATCTTGCTGTTTCCTCTTAGTTTCAATCACACCAAGCTACCCTTTGTTGTTTGTAAGTCACTGGTTGTCTCAGCTCCTACAGAAATTATTGTCGCCTTTGACATCATTTTCACTGCTTGATTCTATGTAAAATGTGTATGTATTATGTAATGGAATATTCTGTTGTTTCTTCGTTTACCCCGTGTTGAAATGTCACATAAAAAAGAGAGGTAGAAATGAGTAACTGCAAGCATGATAAATGAAGTTGGTTTAACCCCCTCAAAAAATACCTTTTGAAACTATAAAGTCTTTGTTTATCTTTTCAAATTTAACGCAGAACATATATTTTTGACAGCAGAATATTTACTGTAAGAATTTAGGGAAAAGATTTAAACGTTTGTAAATATGATGAAGGTGCCTAACTGTAGTAAGGTGAATTCATGTCACATTGTAACTTTTAAAGATGTTTTGACACATCGTCACATTTTCACATTTTGTTTTAAAGTTCAGATACTGGACGGCAAAATAGACTCATGATATCATTTAAATAAATAATTTATGATGTTGGTGTTCTAAATGCAGAAAAATATTGACATTCATATGGTAACCCTTGGAGAAGGATGTTCATATTGTAACCCTGGGACAATGATGTTCTTGTTGTAACCTTGGAACAATGATGTTCACATTGTAGCCTTGGGACAATGATGTTCATATTGTAATTCTGGGACAATGATGTTCACATTGTAATTTTGGGACAATGATGTTCATATGTTCACATTGTAATTTTGGGACAATGATGTTCATATTATAACCCTAGGACAATGATGTTCACATTGTAATTTTTGGGACAATGATGTTCATATTATAACCCTAGGACAATGATGTTCACATTGTAATTTTTGGGACAATGATGTTCATATTATAACCCTGGGACAATGATGTTCACATTGTAACTTTGAGACAATGATGTTCAAATTGTGATCGTTCCCTGGGACAGTGATGTTCATATTATAACCCTGGGACAATGATGTTCTTGTTGTGACTGTGGGACAATGATGTTCATATTGTAACCTTGGGACAATGATGTTCACATTGTAACCTTGGGAGAATTATGTTCATATTCTAACCTGGGACAATGATGTTCATATTGTAACCCTGGAACAATGATATTCACATTGTAACCTTGAGACAATGATGTTCACATTGTAACCTTGAGACAGTGATGTTCACATTGTAACCTTGAGACAGTGATGTTCACATTGTAACTTGAGACAGTGATGTTTGAGACAGTGATGTTCACATTGTAACCTTGAGACAGTGATGTTCACATTGTAACCTTGAGACAGTGATGTTCACATTGTAACCTTGAGACAGTGATGTTCACATTGTAACCTTGAGACAGTGATTTTCATATTGTAACCTTGAGACAATGATGTTCATATTGTAACCCTGGGACAATTATGTTCATATTGTATTTTGTAACCCTACCCTGGGACAATTATTTTCATATATGGTATTTGTAACCCTACCCTGGGACAATTATGTTCATATTGTATTTGTAATCCTACCCTGGGACAATGATGTTCATATTGTAACTATGGGAGAGAAGTCATTTTGACATTCATCTTAGTATCGTCTTTTTTGGCCAGATGTTTTTGTCAGTTTTGCCAAATAAAGTACACCATTTTCTGTACTGTAATGAATTTTATGTGTCATAAACTTAAAGAAATAAAGTGCAAGACAGTTGTATTTTGTCCTTTGATTTATTTTTATTAATTTAATAGGAAGTTGGTTTCTCTGTGGGCAGCTGTTGGAAGCTATTGGTAGGTCCTACTTCTTTCCTTTCACTCTTTCACACGACCTGTTTCCTCACACAGACACATATAGTGATATATATAGAGAGAAAGATTATCTCTTTGTGTACTTTTCGTTGTCGCAGCCACCATTAGGTCTTTTCAAGCAAATATGTTAGGTATTTGGGATGTGTTTTCTTCCCTCTTGGCAGTCCAAACGTGGAATTTAATCTGATAGGCAGACTTAATTGATAGATGACGTAAGCAGAGAGAGAGAGAGACTACATGACTCATTCTCAAAAGGTGGTCTTCAGATGGCACCACTTTCTCCTTCATATTTAAAAGGGTTTCTTTTATGAAAATTAAAAAACCTAAGTATACTATGAAAACTTAAGAATTGAAAAGATACTGCAGTCAAATTTTATCACTATTGGTTGAAATCCACAATTTTAATATGTTAATGTTAAATAAAGATTTAAGAAGCTGGATCATTTTGTTGTCTGTTTTTGTTTTACTAATTAAGTGGTGTATGTTACTATGTACAATGGTTTCTCACGATAAAACGTTTTGGGTGTTTCTCTGGTGTTTATTTTGATTATAAATTATAAAGGGGTTTATAATACTTATTGCAGGCATGGAGCGAGCATACAACAGTGGCAAAATGTCACTGATTTCAATGCTCATTCTTCTCTATAGAGTGATTCCCGACTAACTCTTCTTAAATTCAGAAGCAACACTTCTTCATTCAGCCTATCAATCAGTTTCAGCTATTGATCTATCAATAGCCTCTCCCTCTGTTTCTATACTTCTAATGGCATGTTCATAACGTTCTCTGTGGTAGTGATCACTACTCTATCGTCTCAAGCTTTCAATCCAATAGAACAGAGGACTCTACTGTATATTTCAATTTCAATAAAGCAAACTGGACCTTTTGCAAAATGTTATGCTTTTTGACAGACGACTATTTTATCATCCGATGACCCCATATCTACTTTCTCAGATGAGTTGATTTCTTTGGGAAAAAGGTGATGCCCTTCCATTCCCATAAGCACCACAGACTTCCAACGGTCTCTTGGTTCTCAATTCAATTCATTCAATTCAAAAATTTCTTTATTGTCAGTAACATTATACATCGTCATAACAAATAGAGACATGCAGATTTTTTTTATTATAGGGGAAATAACAATGCACCCTTATGGGCTTTTCACCAACATTTCAATAGAAGATATTACCAAAATGCTAAGATGGGATGGAGAATATAGGTTACAGTTAACACAGAAATATGATACACAATTTAAAATTATATTTTATATAGAACAAATGACACAATGGCAATCTTTACCATACACATTGAAATAAGATTTTTAAATTGGTAGAAATCTTAAATTTTCAGGTAATTTCTTCCACAGAACTGCAGCAGCATATTTAAATAATTGTTTTCCAAAAGCAGCGGTTCTAGGTTTAGGGATATTGACTACATTTGTATATCTGAAATTATACCTTCTATTTTTAAATGATATCAAGTCTTGTAGACAGGATGGCGATAACTTATGCAAAATTTTGAAAGTTTCAATGGCCATAGCTCACATTATTTTCACTTCCAGGGTTGGAATTTGTGCCATCTCCAAGAGACCTTCATATTGAAGCATATGTATTAATATAGCCATTGTATCTAAGAGCTCGTTCTTGAATTTTTACTAATTTCCTTATATTTGATTTCGAACAGAAGTGCCATGCTAAAGGACAAAAGTTAAAGTTAAAGTTAGAAAGAATAAACGTATGAAATATAACTAGCTCCAGAGAATGTAAGAAAGCAATCAACAGAAGAAAGAAAGCTCGGAGAACCTTTTTTAAAATGTGAAAATTAAATGTTTCAAAAAATGAAAAGGCCAAGACAAGATACATGATACACGTAAAACAAGCCAAAAGGAATTCCTGGCTGAAATGTTTCCTCTCTAAATCTAAGCCAAAGCTGCGTGGAAGGCAGGGAGGAAGGTAAAAGATAAGATGGCTTGCGCAAATATCCACCATAAAAAGGATAGTAAGTTAATTACCGATGTCAGAGATACTGCAAACTACCTTGGCCAGAGTATTGCCCAGAATTCTTCCTCTGGACATTACTCAACAGGTTTCCAAAATTTAAAACAAGTGAAAGAAAAATGACTAAATTATGAATTTTACATTGGACAATTTAGAACCATATAATACATGTACGCATGTATCTCAATTTTTCTCTCTCGGGAAGAGCTAAGGGCATCCCTAGCGAAATCAATAAATCAGTAGCAGGACCTGACTATTCACTATTATCAATTGCTCACTAATCTGCCAAACTCTGGTCTTTCCAGTCCACCCTCATAAAAATATTAAATAAAATCTGCACTACAAGCCGAAACCACCACTACCACTACTACTACTACTACTACTACTACTACTACTACTACTACTACTACTACTACTACTACTACTACTACTACTACTACTACTACTACTACTACTACGACGACGACGACGACGACGACTACTACTACTACTACTACTACTACTACTACTACTACTACTACTACTACTACTACTACTACTACTACTACTACTACTACTACTACTACTACTACTACTACTGTTATTACCACTGCTACTACTACTACTACTGCTGCTACTGCTACTACTACTGCGACTACTGCGACTGACTACTACTGCTGCTATTGCAATTGTAGTACTACTACTGCAGCTACTGGTACTACTACTACTACTGCTACTACTGCTGCTACTACTGCTGCTGCTGCTGCTGCTGCTGCTGCTGCTGCTGCTACTACTGCTGCTGCTGCTGCTGCTGCTGCTGCTGCTGCTGCTGCTGCGACTGCTACAACTGCTGCTGCTGCTGCTGCTACTGCTGCTGCTGCTGCTACTGCTGGTACTACTACTACTGCTGCTACTATTACTACTACTGGCTGTACTACTACGCTGCTACTGCTGCTGCTGCTGCTGCTGCTACTACTACTACTACTACTACTGTTGCCTACTACTGCTGCTGCTGCTGCTGCTGCTACTACTGCTACTGCTGCTGCTGCTGCTGCTGCTGCTGCTGCCACTGGTTAACTACTACTGCTGTCGCTGCTACTACTGCTACTACTACTACTACTACTGCTGCTACTGCTGCTGCTGCTGCTGCTGCTACTACTACTACTACTACTGCTACTACTACTACTACTGCTACTACTGCTGCTGCTGCTGCTGCTACTACTACTGACTACTACTGTTATTACTGCTGCTACTGCTGCTAACGCTGCTACTACTGCTACTGCTGCTACTACTACTACTGCTGCTGCTGCTGCAACTGTTGTTGCCGCTTACTATTACTGCTGCTACTACTACTGCTACTACTATTGCTATTACAACTGCAACTGTTGTTGTTACTACTACTACTACTACTGCTGCTACTGCTACTACTACTACTGCTGCTACTGCTACTACTGCGACTGCTGCTAATGCTGCTAATGACTACTACTAATGCTACTGCTGCTGCTGCTGCTGCTACTACTACTACTACTACTACTACTGCTGCTGCTGACTACTACTACTACTGCCACTACTACTACTATACTACTACTGCTGGTACTGCTGCTGCTACTACTACTACTACTACTACTACTACTACTACTACTTTACTACTGCTATTACTACAACTACTACTACTGCTGCTGCTGCTACTACTACTACTACTACTACTAGTATTACTACTACCTCTACTACCACTACTACCACTACTGCTACTACTACTACTACTACTACTACTACTACTACTACTACTGCTCTACTACTACTACTACTACTACTACTACTACTACTACTACTACTACTACTACTACTACTACTACTACTACTACTACTACTACTACTACTACTATTACTACTACTACTTGTAATGATTTCCTTTGTTCAGGGCATGTTCCAGACAATTAAAGTTGCCAATCATTGCCATTGTAAAGTCTCTTTCAGAGAAACTGAAACATGATTTCGATCCAGGCAACCTGAAAAAAAAAAGATTATAGACCAGTCTGGAATCTCCTTTTTTCTCGAAGATAATAAAGAAAATAACTTTGAATAGCCTCTCTGCTCACCTGAAACAAATCAATTTAAGTTAAATGCTGCCAGGAATGCCCTAGAAATACTAGAATGGTTTATCTCATTACTTACCAGATCGAAAACAAAGAGTTGCTTTACAATAGCATTAAATCTAGCGAAACCAAAGATCAAACTAGGCTATAACTAGGCTATAACTAAACTATAATGAATGTAAAGTACCACAGGGATATGTTCTACATCCTGTTTTCTTGTTAATATAGAATTGTAATACTAATAATAATTACTAATAGTAGAACCTTTTTACAGCGCTTTTCGCCGAGAAACCTCAAAGCGCTTTACAGTAAAAGTTGAAATATTCTTAAAAGATACATTTAAATTTCAATGTCGTCACACTCCTGACACACTAACACGAATATTAAAACATTCTTAAAATTCAATCATTTACAGAAGGTATTTCCTAAAAAGATATGTTTTAAGCAGTTAAAAAAATAATAATTTCATAACTGGTTGCAAGCCTCACACTCACACTGTCACAGATGGAGGTAAGGCATACAAATAATACCATATTTGTCGTTCAATTTTGCCAAGACTTCTATCTCCGAAACGTTTCATCAAGTGAGTTTTTGAAATTGTCAATAAGTTAGAATTTTGAGATCTTAGCGCACCCCCTCTCTTCCTTCCCTCATCATCCCTCCTTTCCCTCCTTTCCTCAGCCAGCAGTATTACTGAACTGCTTATCGTTGGCATAGATAGGGCCCCTCCATCCATTGTTTTCTAAGTCTGACAGTATCATATGTCATGTAAGCTGGAAGTAGTGGAAGGAACTGTTGTTCCTATGGGAATTTCAGGTGTTGAATGACTTTTGATTACATGTGTACCACCACGCTCCTTAGCTCTTACTCTTAGCTCCAACATGTCCTTTCTGGAGAGCTTTGGTTGGGTAAATGCTTACATTTACAAGAAAAGTTAATATGTGTGGTGTATAGATTTTAATGATCATTGACATGTTTCAACGATTCACGTTTGGTCAATTGTTATTATTATTATTACATATTATTATTATTATTATTATTATTATTATTATTATTATTACATGTATTATTATTATTATTATTATTATTACATGTATTATTATTATTATTATTATTATTATTATTATTATTATTATTATTATTATTATTATTATTATTATTATTATTATTATATTATTTATTATTATTATTATTATTATCATTATTATTATCATTATTATTATCATTATTATTATTATTATTATTATTATTATTATTATTATTATTATTATTATTATTATTATTATTATTATTATTATTATTATTATTATTATTATTATTATTGTTATTATTATTATTATTATTATTATTATTACTATTATTATTATTATTATTATTATTATTATTATTATTATTATTATTATTATTATTATTATTATTATTACATGTATTATTATCAATAGTATCAATATTATCATTATGGAATAGGAATACATTTTGTATTAAAGCTCAAACAAAAATGATTAGAACAAATGATAACGACAAAATTACATCGATGAACTTGATTGGAAACACAAAATCTCAATTTGGGGAGAAAACGGGGCAGGGGGGGGGGGGGGGGGGGGGGAGTTGTTACAATAACAAAGAAAAACAGATTTGGTGGCTTGTACTTAAATGATATGGAAATTACTACTACAACAGCAACAGCAAAATTAAAATATACGAATTAACTATTTCGTTTGTTACGTTTGTACCTGAATATAATTCGTTCATTTCTCGATCTATTCCTAACTTGTAACTAATTCTGAGTAGGTGTTGCTTTGTTACGTCATAGGCTCTGCTGCCAGTAGTGCCAGGCCACTAAGAGAAACTATATTCTGCATGTAGGTTCTAAAGGATCCCAAAATTGTTTTCGTTCGAGAAATTATCTTTTCTTTTTGTTTTTGTTTACCAGAAATGGCGTTTATTAAAGAAACATTTGACTGCTTCAGCGTCTTTGAGTATAATTTTCATTCACACAAGTCGTCTTCGTGTCAATAGGTGTCTGAAATTAGTATATAATAGCGTTCACGCCTACCCGCGTAGCCTCAGTATTGAGTATTGACACGATCTAATAATCGTATTTGATATCACCTGAGGTACAATGTGCTTGCTTGGTTGTAGTTGTAGATAATAATATATAATCTGGTTAATTGCAGAAATTCCCAATATTATGTGAGATTGAGAATGAGATGCAAAGACAAAGTGTGTACATCCCTATCTAAATTCTTTGAACTTTAACCAATGCTATAAATAAAGTTCATCCAAGTAAGAACTCTTTAGTGCAGGGAGTTGTTAACCAGGGGGTATACGGTGTACGGTATACATACCCCTTGGGACTTGATCTCTGGGTACTGATTGATGTTAATTTTATTTAATGTATCGACTGTCATTGTCATTGTCAAGGGAAGGGGCGTATTGGGGCCATATTCCTCCATGATCCATTGCGGATCTGGAGTCAACATAAGGTATGCAGTAAATCAATTCAAAATTCAATGCTTCTTTATTTATACAATAATGTACAATAACAGAAAGGTGTTGGAAAGAACCAACGCTCATCTGCCCGTGCCCCACCCCCACACTCCTCCCTCCTTTTCAAAAGAAAACTTCAAAGCTCAATTTATCTTGTAACACACATTGACTGAACATATATCTAGTGTGTTTGCAGTGGTCACAAGTGTGTCGATTGATTTGCATTTGGATTACAGTTTTTGTATTGTGATTATAATTATAATGTTTTCACTTGGATTATAAATGTTTGTACAATGTATTGGGATCATGAGTTATTACACTGGGATCAAGAGTGTTTGCATTGGGGTCATGAGTTATTACACTGGGATCAAAAATGTTTGTATTGGGATCATGAGTTATTACACTGGGATCAAAAATGTTTGTATTGGGATCATGAGTGATTACACTGGGATCAAGAGTGTTTGCATTGGGGTCATGAGTGATTACACTGGGATCAAAAGTGTTTGTATTGGGATCATGAGTTATTACACTGGGATCAAAAATGTTTGCATTGGGGTCATATCATAATTGTTGTCTAGACCTCCTCCAGGACGTTATTTTGTTCATCATACAGTTGGCACTTTGTCGCACAGAATCGAATCCTGATTTTCCTGAGAATCATCATCCATTTTGGTGGCAGCATTTTCCTTTGGATTTTTTCGTTTAACTCAAACGTATTCAAATCTTCACCCCTTCTCCTCTCCTCGATTTGACAACAGCTGCTTGTTGCTACATGGAACCGAATACAGATTTCTCTCCCAGTTAGTATCGACTCTGGCGTCAGCCGTTGATTTCAGGACTTTGGTATCCAATAAATGATCGGTTTGCATGGACGTCTGTCTCTCATTGCCTCCATGTTCTTCTAATATCTGTCCATCTGCACGTGGAACGACATTGACATTGTGATTCTCTTCACAATCGTTGATTCCAACAGATTTAGGGACTTTAGTGTCCCATGACATGTTGTATCTGATGCTATTCGAAATTTTCCTTTCGTTTCTTTGTTTGTGGGTCTTTGGCCGTCACCACCAGGAACCAAATAGAGATTTTCTTCACCATTGTCTGCTCCAATGGCATTGTTAGGCTTAGGGACTTGAGTGTTCAACTGGTACTGGCGTATGTCCGAAATTTTCCTCTCTCCTGATCTTTGCTTAGGGATGTAGCCATCACTGCATGGAATCAAATAGTGGTTCTCTTCACAATCGTCCAAATTGGCGTCAGCTGTAGTTCTTGCCATAGGGACTTTGGCATTGAGATCGATGGAAAGTGAATTTAAAACTGAGTCCCCTTCTTCACTCCGTTCAAACGTCTGCCCATGGTCACGCGAGGGCAGAAAAGTGGTATGCCCCACAATCGCCAGATTTGTTTTCAAATGAAAACCCTTTGGGCACTTTGGCGCTTAGCTGGCAGGCACCATTAACTGCACTTTTCCCACCTTCCCCACTTTGCTCAGATGTCGCAGTTGTGGCACATGGAACCAAATAAAGATTCGTGTCGCTATCATCTGATTTGATGCGTTTGGAAATGATGGAGAGATTTGGTTTAGGAACTTTGGCATCTAGCTGGATGGCGGGGGAATGACCCAAAACATCTTTTCTTCACTTTCCTGTTTCAAATTACTTTGGTTGGTATTGGGACTTAAGTCAATACCACTTGACTTTATAATGTCTGGCGAATGAGGATGGACACCAAATTTGGGTGCCTCTGCCCTACAATCGGAACTGCTCGTCTCGGAAATCTTCTGACCCTTTCGTTCACGGAATGTTTCGCGTCTTTCCGTGGCAGTTGGCATGGAATTAAATTCGCCAATTTTTTTGGCCAAATTTCCGATGAGTCTAGAGAGACCTCGTTGTTCAATTGGGATGCACATTGACTTAGATTGCCGTCGTTTTCCTGTCCCTGTCCTGATGTGTGACTGCTCTCAAATGGAACCAAATAAAGGTATTCTCCAAATTTTTCAAACCTAGTTGGAGCTGAACCATTTGGGAAGGGATTTCTAAGCTGAAATCAAACGAATTCTTTTTGAAAGGTCCAGCTCGCGATTTTCATGTCGGGATTGAAGTTTGTGGTCAGGTGAAACCGACTGAAGAAGCTCCTCAGACCTTCCATGGTTGATGTCAGGTGAAGGAAGGGAGTCTTGTGAACGCATTGAAGCGTTAGCCGCCAAGGAAGGCAATTTCGTTTTGGTTTGGTTTTCGTGGTGAAATTGATAATCTGGTTCTTGATTGTCTTCGCGAACATCTTCCCAGTTTGTGTAGAGATTACAAGAAGATTGGATTTTGTGCTTGTCTTCAGGTCGACCTTCCATGATACCAGAGTGACACCATTCCGACTCGTCCGTCTCCTGTGAGCTGTTGCCGCCACACGATTCTTCTTTCTGCGTCATCAACTGCTGACAGTTTACCCGTGTCGAGCTCGTGCCTTTCATGTGCGTGGTGTTTGGATTTCTTACAGGCAACAGTGGCATGCTTTTCATTTTCATGCATTGGTCTATCTTGGTTTGGCTTTGGCCAATGTTCTCGTAGCAACGGTCAGAAGGGGACACTGACCCGGCGCCCAAAGACTCAGCGCCCAAAGACCCAACTGTCAAGTTCAACACGAGTTGGTCGCGTGGACTCGTTGGGCTGAGAGTCTGGGGCGAAGTGGGTGGGCTGTTGCAGTAGAGCTGGCTGTCTGAGCTCCCTGGGGTGGTATCTTTGCTGTCAGCGTCTTTCAGCAGAGAAATATTCGTGTAGTTGTTACTCTTGGCGCCTTTTGTCTCGTTGTCTACTTTCGAAGAAAGCTCCGCACAAGCAGACTGGCTTGAGTTCTCAACCAGATTCCTGTTGAAATGGTAGGCGTTGCCTTTTCGACCACTAGAGGCACCGACATTGTTGGCTTTACTGTTATTATTGGATTTTTGCCGAAATCGTCAAAAAGTGGGACTCCTTTCGGGACTCCTTCCTCCACAAGCCTGAGGCTGTGACGACATTTGGGTGCACATCGTTGGTCTCGTGTTCTGGGTTGAAACCTGCAGCGAAATAGAAGGTGGAAAGAAGCCATCAGCACTATTTTTGATCATTAGTTGAATGTATTGGTAATTTAGAACAGGAGTTACCAAACTGCGGGTTATGACTCCCAAATGGGTCATGGGCCTATTTCAGGGGTCATGGAGGGTCCAACTGTAGTATTGATTTGCTTGTATGAATAACCAAATATACATCCTTCTCAATAAAATA
>JAXRKP010000041.1:617500-630000 GCA_037039925.1 Doris montereyensis
TAGCGGCAGTTTTAGTGATAGCAGTAGAAGTGGAAATAGTATAGGTAGCAGCAGCAACAGTTAGGTAGTAGTAGCAGTTGTAGTAGTAATAGCAATGAGACTAGTTGTAGCAGAACTAGAAGTGGAGATAGTAGTAGGTAGTATAACGCAGACAGCAACATTTGTAATCGATGCCATGGGTGTAGTTCATACCATTTCCGTCGAATTGCGGTTTCCTGAAAGATGTAATCTAATAATAATGATAATAATAATAATAACAACAACAACAACAACAATAACAACAACCAGAACAAAACAATAACAATAACAATAACAATAATACTAATAATAAAAATAATAATATTAATAATAATAATAATGATAATAATGATAATAATGATAATGATGACAATAAAAAACAATAATAACAACAATAATAACAATAATAACAATAATAATAATAACAATAATAATAATCATAATAATAATAATAAAATAACAAAAATAATAATAATAATAATAATAATAATATAATAATAGTATTAATAATAATAATAATAATAATAATGATGATGATGAGGATGATGATGATAATGATGATGATGATGATGATGAGGATGATGATGATGATGATGATAATAATAATAATAATAATAATAATAATAATAATAATAATAATAATAATAATAATCATAATAATAATAATAATATTCGATTACGATAATTTCACAGGAGACAGTTTACGTTACGGGGTCGAATTGACTTCCGGCCACGTCATAGCGTAATGTTACTTATTATTACTATGGCAATGGCGACTACGAGTTGCCCTTCAAATCACCTTGAGTTTCTAGAATGGTACACCCGGAATGCCGCCTGACACCGAAAGCATTGCGGTCGCCAATTTGCTGTCTTCTCTTACGGCAGCGGAAGACGAACCACATCAGTGTTACTAATATGCCGAGGAAGAGGACGGCGGCGATGGTGGCGATGATGATGATAGGGAGGTTGGATTCTTCTGATGAGGAAAAGACAAAGGATGAAGATCGTACTAAGGCTAAGATTGGGAATAAGGTAGGTAATGCTACAAACAATACTTCTCTAGAGTGTAAAGCAGTGTGTAAAAGATGAACAATAAAATTACGACACTCCTTTATCATTGTTGTGAGGGTGTTGCTAAGGTGTACATAATAGTCATAACTGACCTCTGACCTCGATTAACCGATTTGTTGACGTCTGACCTACTTCCACGTCTAAATAACCAATGAGATGATTAGCTCACATGGACTCCTTTTCTCGACACATTAAACAATCAGACATAATATATTGCCGCATCGATATGCGACATAATTATTGATATGGAAATCAAAATATTTTTATATCGACTTTAGACTAGACATATAGATCTACCTGGATACATCTAGAATAGCTATTGAGATTATGTCTGAATGAGTTGATTTAGATCTAGACATTTAAATTTTGTGTAAGTTATTAATATTAACCTGTTTCATTCTGTTCCCAAATACACGTTATGATCCCCCCTCCCCCCAATTGATTCAATCCTTATTAATCCTTTAATAAACAAGATCCCCCCCTCCCCCCCCCCAATTGATCAAATCAATCCTTATTAATAAACTTTAATAAACAAGGATAAACATCTTTTCTTAAGTCTCTCTCTGTCTGTCTGTCTGTCTGTCTGTCTGTCTGTCTGTCTGTCTGTCTGTCTGTCTGTCTGTCTGTCTGTCTCTCTCTCTCTCTCTCTCTCTCTCTCTCTCTCTCTCTCTCTCTCTCTCTCTCTCTCTCTCTCTCTCTCTGGAAGTGGAGGTCATGGTAGGTTTGATATTACTGAAAGGGGTCACGTGCTGGAAGAGTTTGGGAAACCCAGGTCTAGATTATCTGACTAGATACCATCTCTATCTACATCTATCTAAATTGCTAGAATATAGCACCTTCACCTTTATTGGCATATTATGATGTCAAATGTTGATTTTCCTTTTGAAAATTGTGTTCTGACATTGCAGATTGAACACACTGTTTCAAAATCCAGCTACTTTTGTCAGTTTGTTGCATACTCTAATTTAATCAAATTGTTTCATATCTACATGGGGCGTTTTAATACGTTTTTGGACAATTATAGACATAGTGCAATAGATTTAGAAAAAATACAAATATATTTGGAGCTGGGGGTATTAAAGAGAAGTACATGTATATCTAGCATTTTTTACGATAAAGACATTTTGATCTTATATCAAATTACTAATTTTGAATCGTTTCCTTTCATATGTTTCTACTTGAATACCACATGAACATTCATTCACTTTAAGATGAAAACGTAGTTAGGCGTGTATCTACCATTAAAAGTTAAGAAAATTTGGAACAATAGATTGAGGATTTCCGAAATAAGCTAGTCAACTCCACCAATAAAAGACAGAACAAACATGTAACGTTTCGGGTATAACCTTTTGTCAGACAACAAACGAGAAATATTTAAAATCTCGATCTAGATCTAAACACTAATCAATATAAGATAATCTAGATATATATTTGTTGTTTACGTTATTTATCTGTTTTATTGCCAATAAATCTAGATCTAGATATCTATATTAATTAGTGGTTAGATCTAAATCGAGATTCTAAATATTTCTCGTTTGTTGTCTGACGAAGGGTTATACCCTAACGTCACGTGTTTGTTCTGTCTTTATCAGGGGAGTTGTCCCTTATTGTCGTTTTTCACCTTTGACTTCACTCCATTGTGACTCCTTTGTATTATTTACGGCTATTTAGATAGTTCACATTGCCACATCTCTGTGTTGTTTACGTTATTTATCTGTTTATTTCTAATATATCTAGATCTAGATATATTATATTAATTGGTGTCTATATTGAGATCGAGATTCTAAATATTTCTCGTTTGTTGTCTGACGAAGGGTTATACCCGAAAAGTCACGTGTTTGTTCTGTTTTTATTGGTGGAGTTGTTACTTATTGTTGTTTTTCACCTTTGACTTCAATCCATTGTGCCTCCTTTGTATTATTTACGTTCTAAATAACGCAACCGCAGGATAACATACATACAACAAAAGTAAACAAGATCAGACGTAGAACTTGGACACTCTCGTAAGAAATTAGGAATGGATGCAAAAATGAAAGGAACTTCATGTACAATTAAATAAAGTAGATATATTATAAAGGACAAGATTTAGAACTATTAATTCGTTCTGTTTTGTAAACAAAAAGTGCTACAATAAAAGACATTAGATCTATTTGTCTTTTAAACTGAAACTACACCCCGCCCCTTTCTGTTAGTGGACATAATCTAATATTTGGTTTCTTCAAGGTTAACGAGCTGTGTCCAGTGAATTCAAACCCATGGCAGTAATGCTCAGCCATTGAGGTCGTCATAATTCATGTACAAAAGGAAAATAAAAGTATATTTTTTAATTGTTCATTCCCACTTACTTCCATCTTCTTCTTTGCCTTTGTTTTTCTGTCTCTGAATTGTGGCGTGGATTTTGACAGCGATTTCCCCTGAAATGACATGAAATACAAATTTAAAAAAACCAACTAAAAATAAAAAAGCTAAAGATCCAGCAATGATGCAATGGCCTGGAAACCGTTGCCCTGATAAAAAGACAAGAAGAAGAGTTAGAGGTGACTGAGATGAAGATGGTGCGGTTCTTTTTGGATGTATCAAGATTGGATAAGATTCGGAATGAACACATCCGAGGGGAAACACAAGTAGGTCGGATAGGAGGCAAAGTTAGCGAAGACAGATTGAGATGGTACAGACATATAAAGAGAAGGGATATGGAATATATTACACAGGAGATGTTGCAGATGGATATACCGGGCAGGAGGAGAGGGGAAGACAAAAACGAAGGTATATGGATAGGATGCAGGACGATATGAAGATCGTTGGTGCAAGAGATGGGGACGAACAGGATAGGACAAAGTGGAGAAAGATGCTATGTTGTTGCGATCCCTAACGGAAAAAGATAGGACAAAGTGGAGAAAGAGGATCTGCTATTGCGATCCCTAACGGAAAAAGATAGGACAAAGTGGAGAAAGAGGATCTGCTATTACGATCCCTAACGGAAAAAGATAGGACAAAGTGGAGAAAGAAGATCTGTTGTTGCGATCCCTAACGGAAAAGATATGACAAAGTGGAGAAAGAGGATCTGCTGTTGCGATCCCTAACGGAAAAGATAGGACAAAGTGGAGAAAGAGGATCTGCTGTTGCGATCCCTAACGGAAAAAGATAGGACGAAGTGGTAAAAGAGGATCTGCTGTTGTGATCCCTAACGGAAAAAGCCGAAAGAATCGATTTAAAGTAACGCTCATGAATTGAAAAAAGAATAAAAAAGAAAAATTGCTGTCGGTTTTGCCAAATTTAATGAAAGTAGATCTAAATGTCGTATCAAGACGTAGTGCGTGACGTTACTTCCTTCAAAACTGTTGTTGCCCATGAAGCCAGAGATTATCCAGGTTTCTATAGCGTGAATCGGAACAGGTGGCACAACACATCATCGAAAGCGTGTGAAAGCTGCGAGTTCCCAGGGACCCCTTGGCAGCCGAAAGTTTCTGTCACAGATATTAGCGTCATTACTGTCTTTCACCCCAGATGGTGGCTAAGATCAAAGTGTAGTATCTGTTCTTATCAGCTTAATATCTGATACGTGGCCCATGTGGTCACTACGATATTAAACTGATATTTGGACATAGGCGAGATGCCCAGGGCTTGCTCTGCTCTCACCACAGGTCGGCCCGGTATTGCAGTCCTTCCGGGAGTGGCCCAAAAAAAGAAAAAAGAAAAAAAAAAAAAAAGAAAAAAAAGAACAGGTGGCACAACAACTCTTCCTTTACAGGAAGTTAGTCTGTAGCAAGTTTTGTTTCTCAGGCCGATGCTAGTACTACCAGTTTTAAACCTGCGTCGAGTTTGGAAATGTATTTCCAGTCGTGTCTTTCAAAGAAGGCCACCGTTATTTAGGCGACTAACTGCATATATATTTATAGTATAGTGTAGAAAAAAAAGCAAGCAAACAAACAAACAAACAAACAACAAGCGTCATAAGGCGAGTTTCATGATATCAACTTTGAAACTAGACTAAAAACCCAGAGACCTTAGGTCTAGGCTTATATCCTTTTGAGTATTCAAACTCAAGCATGATCGGTACATAGAAGACCCCCCCCCCGGTACTTGTCGATTTCTTCATGTGTTGCCTGACTAAGTCAAACATTTCCGGTTCTATGGATGTCGTAGGCAACTGGTTGCCTAAAATAGCCACTCTCTACATTTAAATAGAAACAAAAGCCTTATCTCACATCGCCAGAAGTCGAACCCAAGTCATCAGGATCCTATGTCCGGCAGCCTAACGACTACACAACCGAAGATGCCATAATGAAGAGTTCATGTTAAAAACAAAGAGCTTCTGTCACAATTTGTTATTTCATTTCCAATGTGCTTAAAATCGAACTAGTGCACGTAAAGCTAACCCTCCCCCCCGAGAACATGGACTCTATAGGCACAGTGTCTAGATTTATTTGATTTACCCACATCCACAACTAAGGTATTCTCGGGGTTTTTGTCAGGAGTTTTAATTTTGTCCGTACTGCCCGGTAAACAGCCAAGAGGTCTTTAACGTGCACCGAGTGTTGTGATCTGCATACGGGGCCTCCTTTTTATATCGTCCGTTTCCGATGCGACTAGGTGTCAATCTACCTACCTACTGGAGGAGTGGGAGGGGGGAAGGGTATATTTTACTAGAAACAACTCGAGAACAATGGTTTTCAAACGTCGGCGGGGCTTGAACCCACGACCTCTGGGTTGAGAGGCCGACACGTCCTTGCCTCTTGACTGCCGAGTCCCCATCCGGAAATCATCCTCCTAGTCGTAGACGTGGGTAAAATCAAATCGAATAAAATAAAATAAAAAACCCAACAGAGGCTGTGGAAAACGCGGAAAGCAAACGTGGATGGAAAGTCAAATTAATGACACAATCTTCATCGTCCTAAAACCCAACAAACGCGGAAAGCAAACGTGGATGGAAAGTCATATTAATGACACAATCTTCATCGTCCTAAAACCCAACAAACGCGGAAAGCAAACGTGGATGGAAAGTCATATTAATGACACAATCTTCATCGTCCTAATACCCAACAAACGCGGAAAGCAAACGTGGATGGAAAGTCATATTAATGACACAATCTTCATCGTCCTAAAACCCAAACAAAGCCAAAAGGGCGTGTTTCCTTCCAGGCAGGTGATGATGATATGGGCAACGTAGATTTCGTCAACAACTACTGTTTTCCAAGTCTAAAACAGCGGCAGCAGCAGCATCAGTAAACAGCAAGTGAATCATCCATCGCTGACGTTTACATGATGATGGTCTTCCACTGGCCTGGCCATAAATCTGACAAGGCGTTCATCTAAAGAACGTGAACGTGTCACATTACAGTCAGTAGAGTAAGAAGATGGAAGGAACGCCTTCTAAGGGATGTAAACTGCCCCAGAGCCGCAGGATGTCCCCCTAAGCGCAGATATAAGTATAAGATAAGACAAATTGTGTCACCGTCGTCAGAGGGGGGGGGGGGACTACAGTAGGTAAGCCTTTAAACCACAACAGGCGCGTGGTGAATCCAAATTTCTGCCTTAGTCAAAACACGCCCTTTTTCTTTTCCTTTATTTTTAGTAGATATATAAATTCTCTCCCTTTTTTTTTCCTTGCTTTTAGTAGATATATAAATTCTCTCCCCTTTTGTTTCTTGATTTTTAGTAGATATATAAATTCTCTCCCTTTTTTTCTTGAATTTTAGTATATATATATAAAAATATCTCCCTTTTTTTTTCTCTCCCCATTCTCACAAAGTCATGAAACATAACGAAACACACATTTTTACCATTATCTGTTGAAAACTCGGTAGTATAGAAAACTAAGTTTTTTTTTTATTATAGAATATCATATTATTATTATACATCCATTGCACCATGAATTTAGAGTATCAGAAAAAAAAAGCAATAGATTTAAAAAATCTAAAATAAAGAAAGATATACTACTTTATTTATTCCCTATGCAGTAAGAGTATTGCAAACCGAGCACAGACGCTGGCAGTGTCCACTTGCCAACCTACATTGACATACTTTTCTATGTTGCTATATAATAATAATAATAATAAAAATAATAATAATAATAATAATAATAATAATAATTTATAATAATAATAATAATAATAATAATAATAATAATAATAATAATAATAATAATAATAATATCTCAATGAGACATTTGTTTGTAACATCTACAACCGAGGCAAATTTTTCTATTTTCTACTGCACCAACTCACTTCCAACATTTATCATAATTTATGTATCCTGTTACACGTGAATGTTTGGATGGAAATTCGTTTGTAACTATTAACAGTGTCATTGTATGTGACCAGGTCAATTTCCTCTTATGTGATCGATACAATTTATCTATTGTCTTATCTTCTTTCTCCCTTTCTTTCTCTCTATTAATTTTTCTTTGTTTGTTATGTTGATTTCTTTCTATTTATTTGTTGTTGTTGTTGTTGTTACAACGGAAGTTGAATCTCGTGAACTACAGTGTTACTACTATTAGGATTTTTAAATGTCGTTCGCAAACAACAGTTGTTGTTTTGTTAGGCTTTTGGTACTGTTACTTTATTGGAATAAGTCATTAGTAGAATCAAGATACCCCCCCCCCCTCCATCTTTTCATGGCGTCAAACATATTCTTAGAACGGATCGGGTGGGAGTATAGGGGTGGGGGGGTGGGGGGAGGGACATAGTTTTAATGGCTCCAGTTTTTTGTGTTAGTTAGAATCATTGTTAGTGTCTGTGGTTAAGGCTGAAAGACACCCACACCCACAAACACACACACATACACACACTGGCAGACACACATCCACAAAAAACCCACCCACAGGCACACACACACACACAAATACAGACACACTGCCTGGCAGACACACGTCCACAAAAACACACCCACAGACACACACACGCACAAATACACTTACAGACAGACACACACACACAGACACCCATCAGCAGACACACACCCACAAACACACACACCCACAAACATACACCCACAGACACACACATACAGACACATACTCATTCAAAGTCAAACCCACGAACACACATACACACACACAAACAAACGCCCACACACACACACACACACACATCCACGAACACACACACACACAAACACACACACAGACGCATAAACACACACAAACAAAAACACACACACATCCACAAACACCCACAAACACACACCCAGTGACACACACCCACAGACACACACCGTTAACACACACACACAATGACATAACCTAAAGACACACACCCACCAACACTCACAAACACACACCTACTGACACACACCCACAGACACACACCCACGAAAAACACACACACACACACACACACACACACACACACAGGAGGGAGGGGAAGTTGATGGGTGGGAGGAAGTGGGGAAGGAGAAGGCTCCGGTGAAGTTTGGATACTGTGGGCGTGGCGGCTTGACTAGCTGCGTTACTAAAAGTAAAGTAAGTCTCATACTCAGAGCAGAGCGTAAGGTAAGCAGGAGTGGAGTCCTGGTTCTCCTAGTCATACAGCATAATAATAATATGATAGTTTGCCACGTACTGTCACTGAGTCTGAACAGACTTGGCTACAATTCAATCAATTCAATTCAATCATCATTATGAATCCTTTAAAAAAGGAAATTATATTTGTGTTATCACAATTTCCGTTTGAAAAAAAAATAGAATGCACCAATGTATTTAAATTAAAAACAAATTTAACTTAAGTTAATCATGAGATTTATAGATGTTTTGGAGAAAATATATATAAAGATAAAAAAAAAGTGAGTAAATAGATAGGGTGGTGAAACAATATACATAAACAATAATTAAGGAAAAAACCCAGCTTAGTTTCATACACATTCATCAACTTATCATAAATCATTTATTCTCCTTCCATCAACTTCCATTTCTTAAACGCTGTAACAGTATGTGAACGGCCATTATGCTTTCAAAGTTAAGAATGGTCAAAATTTCGTATGGCAATTAGAAGAGATTTAAAATATCTCTCAGTGCGGGTTTTTAAATGTATACGTCGACCGCTTCTTCTGCTTGATTTGGGTATGGGGATTTCTTTGTTTGTTTCATTGAAATTTACCCCGTCCACCATTGCGGTGACCTCAGGGTATGGGGAAAACAGGATGGGTGTTGTCTTTAGGCATACTTCTGAGTTTGATCTTGTATTCATTCTTATACAGATCTTCAAAGGTCTCCGGCTCTACATTATTTATCAGTTACCCTATCTGTTTCAGTATCCTATTAATTTTTAAAAATTGTCTTTATCCCTTGTATTAAAGAATTAAAATTTATCACTGCTAAAAGTGAGCACCTATAGCACAGTATCACTGCTAAAAGTGAGCACCTATAGCACAGTATCACTGCTAAAAGTGAGCACGTATAGCACAGTATCACTGCTAAAAGTGAGCACCTATAGCACAGTATCACTGTTAAAAGTGAGCACCTATAGCACAGTATCACTGTTAAAAGTGAGCATCTATAGCACAGTATCACTGTTAAAAGTGAGCACCTATAGCACAGTATCACTGCTAAAAGTGAACACCTATAGCACAGTATCACTGTTAAAAGTGAGCACCTATAGCAAAAAGTATCACTGCTCAAAGTGAGCACCTATAGCACAGTATCACTGCTCAAAGTGAGCACCTATAGCACAGTATCACTGTTAAAAGTGAGCACCTATAGCACAGTATCACTGCTCAAAGTGAGCACCTACTAGACATGTGGCCATATGGAATACAGGTGTAGGTTCATGGTCGAAAAATAACTCTAGACATGTGGCCATATAGAATACAGTGTAGGTTCATGGTCGAAAAATAACACTAGACATGTGAGCATATAGAATACAGTGTAGGTTCATGGTCGAAAAATAACGCTAGACATGTGGCCATATAGAATACAGTGTAGGTTCATGGTCGAAAAATAACGCTAGACATGTGGCCATATAGAATACAGTGCAGGTTCATGGTCGAAAAACAGCACTAGACATGTGGCCATATGGAATACAGGTGTAGGTTCATGGTCGAAAAATAACGCTAGACATGTGGCCATATGGAATACAGATGTAGGTTCATGGTCGAAAAATAACGCTAGACATGTGGCCATATGGAATACAGTGTAGGTTCATGGTCGAAAAAAACCCACTAGACATGTGGCCATATGGAATAGAGTGTAGGTTCATGGTCGAAAAACAACGCTAGACATACTCGGAATGCCATGCAGGTTCATGATCGAATTCGATTCGTAGTGATCAGAATGAGATTTCTTGTTTCACGCCAATGAGTACCATGGCTGAGGAGACATAAAGCTAGACATGTGGCCATATGCAATATCATGTAGGTTCTGGTCTAATTTTATTCCTGGTGATCAGAATGAGATTTCTTGTTTCACGCCAATGAGTACCATGGCTGAGGAGACATAACGCTAGGCATGTGGCCATAACAACATACTTGGAATGCCATGTAGGTTTATGGTCGAGCTTGATTCATGGTGATTAGAACGAGATTTCTTCTTAGCATAATTGAAAACCATGATATCATTGGACACGTACACGAAAACTTTAGGAGGGTATTGGTTACAAGCAGGTTTCATGTGAATTCTTTATTTATAATTAAAAAGAAGAAAAAAACAACTTTTACTTATATTCTATTTGTCTGTTTGTTCGTATGGTTTTGTTTCTCTAGTCTCCCATCTGCCAGTGATTACGTCACGACTTTGGTTGGACTTTAGTTTGTAACTCAAAGAGCTATGGAGTCATGCTGTTCAATGCATAATAAAGGGCAATAACTTGACCGAATTCACAAAGCATTGCTAAGTGAGTACAGTGTACTTTGATACGTCTAGCGAGTTCTTATGCAGCAAAGTGCAAAATATGTGAAATCGTTTGCTTTGCTGGGTTTTAAATACGCTTAGATCTAGTACTTTCGCCCTACTACGATACATGTTTTTTTTAAACGATTTTTGTCAATTATCAGACAGCATAATAATATTTGGTTGAATAAACGACCGCCCATATAACGAGCTCCCTTTTTGGCGCTTTGGACAAGAACATTAATAATTAAGTCCTGGTGTCCTGAGTTTCTGCCGCATTTAGCACACAGAATATCGATTGATCCATGGAAGCTGTGATAATGTAATTAGAGTTGTGATCAAAGAACGAAATTACGCACCAGTTGGTTCTGAAAAGTGTAGGTACAGCAATAAACTCATGTTTACATTGCTTTGCCTATACACTGTTGTTCTCTATCGTCGCTAATGGTGTGTTTCGACACAACTTGACATCTAACAGGAAACGACCCATCTGCTTACTTGTAGTAACAAAGGAATCACAACTAACATGAATTAGGAAACAGGATATACTTTCCAACGCTTTATTTGATCAGCCTTTTGTCATTTAATTTGTTCTTTGCGTCTGTCATTCAAACATTGGTGTTGCCCAGTCAAACACACTTTGAAGACATTTTTTTCCAATCTTACAACAGAAGATGATGCCATCTGATATTGGTGCGTTTTTTTGTGTGTGTTCAATATAAAAATAACTCAGCTTGTCAACGTGTTTTTTCTTGTTCTTTTTTGTTTGTTTTTACAAATGCGATAACTCGGGTTGAAAATGAAACAAACAGTTGCATTGGAAATGACAAGCATGACAATATATCATCAATGTTACACACTTTTTTGGGTATACAACCAATTCTCTCTCTCTCTCTCTCTCTCTCTCTCTCTCTCTCTCTCTCTCTCTCTCTCTCTCTCTCTCTCTCTCTCTCTCTCTCTCTCTCTCTCTCTCTCTCTCTCTCCCTCTCTCAAAACTCTCTCTCCCTCCCTCCCCCTTTTCTTCCTCTCTCCCTCTCTCCCTCTCTCCTCTCTCCCATTTCTCCCTCCCTCTCTCTCTCCCTTTCTCCCTTTCTCCCTCTCTCCCTCCCTCTCTCCCTCTCTTCCTCCCATGGCATGGCGCGGATTCTGTCCACCTTTCCATCACCCACGCCCCGTCACGCAACAGTGATTCTTGGTCTACTCACGTTCATTTTTACCGTGCAGGAGTTGAATTTTGAAGCCCGCGATGTGCTTCCGACATGCCTGTCACTGATGAAGGTCATTCTCAGGTAGTGTCCGATGCTTATAAAATGCATGTCGGGGGGCGAGGCTGCGGTATATCGGAGGGGTCTCCGACTACTGGTAGAAGAAAATGATGTCAAAAATAAACAAATTACTATTTCCACTGCTTTCATGTCATACTGCTAGTTCTGCTACTGTTGCTGTTGCTGCTGCTGTCACTACTACGACTACTACTACTGCTACTACTGCTACTACTGCTGCTGCTGCTGCTGCTGCTGCTGCTGCTACTGCTGCTGCTGCTGCTGCTGCTACTGCTGCTGCTGCTGCTGCTGCTACTACTGCT
>JAXRKP010000041.1:635000-650000 GCA_037039925.1 Doris montereyensis
AGATCAAGTTTATCCAGAAATGATTAAAAGCCAAAGGAGAGAGGCAGACAAACTACTACATGCAATATGTCAACAAGCATGGAAGTCCAAAAAGGTACCAGACGACTGGAAAAAGGGTACGGTAGTACCAATACATAAGAATCAACTATGGAATGCTCAAACTATAGAGGGATATCATTACTTAATGTACCAGGAAAAGAGTATGCCAGAATTCTGGAAATGAGACTAAGGAAAAGAGTAGAGGATCAGATTGAAGAACACCAGAGTGGATCTAGACCAGGAAGAAGTGTACAAGATCACATTTTACAATTAGACAAATAATAGAAACATTCCTTGCGATAAACATTGACTTGCACCTGTGTTTTATTGACTTAGGAAAGGCATTTGATACTGTGAGGAGGGACGAACTATGGCATTCTTTAAAATAACACAACATAGAGCAAAATTTAATAGAAGCCATTAAATGGTATTACAATAAACCAACATGTGCAGTGAGTAGCTGGAAATGCATCTTAAGAAATTGATGTAGATATAGGAGTAAGACAGGGTTGTATCCTAAGTCCTCTTTTGTTTATCACATTTATGGATTCAGTCGCAAAGGCATCCTCAAACATGAAGAAAATGAATGTAGGTATGTGGAACCTCAAACCAGTAAATGTATCAATGCTTTCATTTGCTGATGATTTAGTTCTGTTTGGAAAATCAGAAAGGGACCTCCAGTCAAATATCAACATAATGAATAATGAATTAAATAAAAGAGGAATAAGAGTAAATGCAAAGAAAATCAAAACAATGCTAGTAACTAGGAAGCTAAAACACAAAATCTTAAATTAGGCAGGGGAGAATTAAGAACAAGTTCAAAGCTACAATTACTTAGGAGTAATGATTAACTCAGAGGAAAAACTAAGAAGAAATCAGCCAGAGAATCCAAAAGGCAAGTGCGATATATAACTATCTAGGAAAGGCATTTGTAGTTAAACAAGACTTGTCGACAAAAACCAAAATATCAGTACACAACACAGTTTATTGTCCTACTCTTTCTCTATGGCAGTGAAACCTTGACCTTAGACAGTAGGGAATACTGTAGAGTGCAGGCAACAGAAATGAAATATCTAAGAAGAGTAGTAGGGAAAACTAAAAGAGACAAAATCAGAAACACAACAATAAGAGATCAAACCAAAGCAGATAGCATAAAAACTAAGATAGAAATGAATCAACTGAAATGGTTTGGGCATGTAAACAGAATGAATGACAATTAAATAGCTAAATCAGTATACAGTGGTAATACTCAAGGTAAAAGACCAAAAGACAGACCTCGGAGAAAGTGGGAAGAAGATATAAAAGAGGCATTAACGCAAAGAAATTTAACTTTCACGGAAGGAAACAGAAACTGTCAGGACAGGTCAGCCTGGAGAAAGATCATTTTCGGGCATATAAAACCCATAGAATGGGAGCTGATAAAAGAAAGAAAGATTATTATTATTATCATTATTTTTATTATTACCCGTCATCAATTCCAGCCAATCAGAATCGCAGATATTTGCAGACCGCGGGTCCAGTTGAAATCCAGAAAGACGATCGCCCACTTGGCTGTCTGGGATTTACAGAGCCATGTGAAGTTGAGATCTGGCGGGTAAGGCTGTGGGTAGTTTTCGGACGTGATCACTCGGTCTTCCTCTTTCAGTAGTTCGCTCCGGAACACCACTGCTTTGGAAGGAAAGAAAAACAATTTTTTTTTTATTTATTTGATTTGATTTACACATATCCACAACTAGGGTGATCTCGGGTTTTTTTAGTAGATTTAAAACTTTTTTTCTACTAGAACAACCAAGGGATCTTTAATGTGCACGGAGTATTGTGATCTGCACACGGAACCCCCTCCTTTTTATCGTCTGTTTCCGATGCGACTGGGTGTCAATCCACCTACCTAAACCAGGGGGAGGAGGTGGGGGGGATGGGGTAGAATTTTTTCGGCAAAACTTGAGAAAATATTTCAACCGTCGGCGGGGATTGAACCTACGACCCTTTTGGTTGAGAGGCCGACATGTTGCCTCTGTATTACCGAGTCTTCCAGACAGAAAGGACATCAGCCGTGACGCTGGATTGGGTGTTAATGTTTGGTTATACCATTGCTTTGGGAGGACCGAAAGGCAATCAGCCGTGTCGCTGCATGACGGAAGGCAATCAGCCGTGTCGCTGTATTGGATGGTAACGTTGGGTTACACCATCGGTTTAGAAGGACGGAAAGGCAATCAGCCGTGTTGCTAGATTGGATGGTAATGTTTGGTTATACCATTGCTTTGGAATGATAGAAAGGCAATCAACCGTGTCGCTAGATTGGATGGTAATGTTTGGTTATACCATTGCTTTGGAAGGACAGAAAGGCAATCAGCCGTGTCGCTAGATTGGATGGTAAGGTTGGGTTACACCATCGGTTTGGAAGGACAGAAAGGCAATCAGCCGTGTTGCTAGATTGGGTGATAATGTTGGGTTACACCATTGATTTGGAAGGATAAAAAGACAATCAGCCGTGTCGCTGTATTGGATGATAATGTTGAGTTACACCATCGGTTTGGAAGGATAAAAAGGCAATCAGCCGTGTCGCTAGATTGGATGGTAATGTTGAGTTACACCATCGGTTTGGAAGGATAAAAAGGCAATCAGCCGTGTCGCTAGATTGGATGGTAATGTTGGGTTACACCATCCGTTTGGAAGGATAAAAAGGCAATCAGCCGTGTCGCTAGATTGGATGGTAATGTTGGGTTACACCATCGGTTTGGAAGGATAAAAAGGCAATCAGCTGTGTCGCTAGATTGGATGGTAATGTTGGGTTACACCATCGGTTTGGAAGGATAAAATAACATATCCCCAGAGCCCGGTCTGTTAACATGCCCAAACCATCTGCTTCTCATTTCAAAATGTTATTCGGTTTTTCACTCAAGTCAACTTGGAAATATCATAATGTGTAACCATCATCTACATGAATGTATACCCCCCTCCCCCCGGCTGCCCTGCACGCCCCTCCCCCCCAATACACACACAAACGAAGAAGAAAATATAAAAGAATGCCATCATTTTGGCCCCCTATTCTATGTAAACCTGCTCGTACTCTAATACTATATAATTATTCATATGCTTTATATTAAAAGTGTTGTCATTGTCATTGTTTTTGGTATTCATTGTATGGTGATCAGGATAAGAATAAACGAATGTAAGGGTAATCAAATACATAAGAAGAGTTGTAGGAAAACTAAACGAGACAAAATCATAACAATAAGAGATCAAACCAAAGCGGAAGGCATAGAAACTAAGATAGAAATAATACAACTCAGATGGTTTGGGCATGTTAACAGAATGAATGACAATAGAATAGCTAAATCAGTATACAGTGCTAAAACTCAAGGTAAAGACCAAAAGACAGACCTCGGAGAAAGTGGGAAGAAGATATAAGAGAAGACATTAAAGCAAACAAAATTTAACTTTCATGGAAGGAAACAAAAAATGTCAGGACAGGGCAGCCTGGAGAAAGATCATTTCGGGCATGTAAACCCATACACCAGAAGGTAGAATGGAGCTGATAAAGAAAGAAAGAAAGAACGAAAGAAAGAAAGAAAGAAAGAAAGAAAGAAAAAAAAAGAAAGAAAGAAAGAAAGAAAGAAAGAAAGAACGAAAGAAAGAAAGAAAGAAAGAAAGAAAGAAAGAACGAAAGAAAGAAAAAGAAAGAAAAAAAAAAAGAAAGAAAGAAAGAAAGAAAGAAAAAGAAAGAAAGAAAGAAAAAAGAAAGAAAGAAAAAAGAAAGAAAGAAAGAAAAAAGAAAGAATGAAAGAAAGAAAGAAAGAAAGAAAAAAGAAAGAAAGAAAGAAGAAAGAAAGAAAGAAAGAAAAAAAGAAAGAAAGAAAGAAAGAAAGAAAGAAAGAAAGAAAAAAGGATAATCAAATGAACAAAGATCAAGCGTAGCACCAAAGGCAGAATCTTTTGGACATAAAATACTATCTCGTCTCATATTATATTATCCTCTTTTTTAAAATGAATTCATATAGACTTTATAGTCTAGGAAATAAATTAAGAATCAATTCATTCCTTGACTACAAACGCCTGTTGAACGAATAGATAAATGTGCGAACTGATTGAAAGAATAAATGAACGTGTGAACTGATTGCATGAATAAATGAACGTGTGAACTGGTTGCATGAATAAATCAACATGTGAACTGAGCGAATGAATACATTAACGTGTGAACTGATTGGATGAATAAATCAACATGTGAACTGAGCGAATAAATACATTAACGTGTGGACTGATTAAATGAATAACTGAATGCTCGAACGGATTAAATGAATAACTGAACGCTTGAATGGATTAAATGAATAACTGAACGTGTGGACTGAGTGAATGAATAAATTAACGGTTGCACTCATTGGATTAAAAAATGAGGGTGTGAACTGAGTGAAGGAATAAATGAACGTGTGACTTGATTGCATGAATAACTGAACGTGTGGACTGAGTGAATGAATAAATGAACGTGTGACTTGATTGCATGAATAACTGAACGTGTGGACTGAGTGAATGAATAAATGAACGTGTGACTTGATTGCATGAATAACTGAACGTGTGGACTAATTGAATGAATAAATGAACGTGTGACCTGATTGCATGAATAACTGAACGTGTGGACTAATTGAATGAATAAATGAACGTGTGACCTGATTGCATGAATAACTGAACGTGTGGACTAATTGAATGAATAAATGAACGTGTGACCTGATTGCATGAATAACTGAACGTGTGGACTAATTGAATGAATAAATGAACGTGTGACCTGATTGCATGAATAACTGAACGTGTGGACTAATTGAATGAATAAATGAACGTGTGACCTGATTGCATGAATAACTGAACGTGTGGACTAATTGAATGAATAAATGAACGTGTGACTTGATTGCATGAATAACTGAACGTGTGGACTAATTGAATGAATAAATAAACGTGTGACTTGATTGCATGAATAACTGAACGTGTGGACTAATTGAATGAATAAATAAACGTGTGACTTGATTGCATGAATAACTGAACGTGTGGACTAATTGAATGAATAAATAAACGTGTGACCTGATTGCATGAATAAATGAACGTGTGGACTAATTGAATGAATAAATGAACGTGTGACTTGATTGCATGAATAACTGAACATGCGAACTGATTGAATGAATAAATAAACATGTGAGCAGATTGAATGAATAAATAAACATGTGAACTGATTGAATGAATAAATAAACATGTGAACTGATTGAATGAATAAATGAACATGCGAACTGATTGAATGAATAAATAAACATGTGAGCAGATTGAATGAATAAATAAACATGTGAACTGATTGAATGAATAAATAAACATGTGAACTGATTGAATGAATAAATGAACATGCGAACTGATTGAATGAATAAATAAACATGTGAACTGATTGAATGAATAAATGAACATGCGAACTGATTGAATGAATAAATGAACATGTGAACTGATTGAATGAATAAATAAACATGTGAACTGATTGAATGAATAAATAAACATGTGAACTGATTGAATGAATAAATAAACATGTGAACTGACTGAATGAATAAATCAACATGTGAACTGATTGAATGAATAAATAAACATGTGAACTGACTGAACGAATAAATCAACATGTGAACTGATTGAATGAATAAATAAACATGTGAACTGATTGAATGAATAAATAAACATGTGAACTGACTGAATGAATAAATAAACATGTGAACTGACTGAATGAATAACTGAACGTGTGGACTGATTGAATGAATAAATAAACGTATGGACTGATTGAATTACTAAATGAATGTATAGATTGTTTGAGTGAATAAATGAACCAGTGAACTGATTGAATGAAGAAATAAACATGTGAGCAGATTAAATGAATAAACAAACATTCGAGCAGGTTGAATGAATAACTAAACACGTGTACTGATTGAATTGACAAAACAAACAAATAATAATATGTGAGCAGATTCAATGAATAATTGAACCTGTGAACTGATTTTACGAATAACTGAACGTGTAGACTGATTGAATGAATAAATGAAACATTTGAGCAGATTGATTGAAGAAATAATGTGAATGTGGATAAAGTCAAATAAAACAAAAACGATAACCCACATAGGGTTATGACTAATACAGAATGAATTCTACGTGAGCTCTACGCTTTTGTCGGAGAGTGCTATGATTCAATCTTTGACCTGATTATAATCAAATGCGTTTCATTAGAGCATGACTAACTTCGTGATCAACTCTAAGCTTAACCATCATTGAAACATCAAGTGAATTGAGAAGTCTTTTTGATTGGTTGACACACACATGTATTTTTATTTTAAACACGTTTTAGTTGAGTTTAGTTCGTAGAATGGTAGGAAGAGGGGCCGGTAGCTCAGTCGGTCGTGCCTCTGACTACCACACAGGAGGGCCGGCGTTCGATTACCAGTTGGGGTAATTTTTCTCCCCTCCTGTCGACCCAGCAGCGATATGGGTAGCTAAATCTAGTCAGACGCGATGGAAATGAAGATGGCGTGGGAAGCCATGTAAAACTATCACGTAATTCCGTATGCCTAGAGAATTCATGATTCTACTCCTGACTACCCTACACTCCGTATACCTAGACAATTCATGACTCTACTCCTGATTACCCTACACTCTGTATGCCTAGGCAATTCATGACTCTACTCCTGACTAAACTACACTCCGTGTCCCTAGACAATTCATGACTCTACTCCTGACTAACCTACCATCCGTATACATAGACAATGCATGACTACTCCTGACTAACCTACACTCCGTATACATAGACAATTCATGACTACTCCTGACTACCCTACACTCTGTATACCTAGACAATTCATGACTCTACTCCTGACTACCTTATACTCCGTATACCTAGGCAATTCATGACTCTACTCATGACTACCTTACACTCCTGTATACCTAGACAATTCATGACTCTACTCTTGACTACCATACACTCTGTATACCTAGACAATTCATGACTCTACTCTTGACTACCTTATACACTCTGTATACCTAGACAATTCATGACTCTACTCCTGACTACCCCACACTCTGTATACCTAGACAATTCATGACTCTACTACCCTACACTCTGGATACCTAGACAATTCATGACTCTACTCCTGACTACCCTACTACCTAGACAATTCATGACTCTACTCCTGACACCCTCTCGTATACCTAGACAATTCATGACTCTACTCCTGACTATCCTACACTCTGTATACCTAGACAATTCATGACTCTACAACTGACTATCTACACTCCGTATACCTAGACAATTCATGACTCTACTCCTGACTATCCTACACTCTGTATACCTAGACAATTCATGACTCTACTCCTGACTACCCTACACTCCGTATCCCTAGACAATTCGTGACTCTACTCCTGACTAACCTACCATCCGTATACATAGACAATTCATGACTACTCCTGACTACCCTACACTCCGTATACCTAGACAATTCATGACTCTACTCCTGACTACCCTACACTCTGTATACCTAGACAATTCATGACTCTACTCCTGACTACCTTATACTCCGTATACCTAGACAATTCATGACTCTACTACTGAATATCCTTCACTCCGTATACCTAGACAATTCATGACTCTACTCCTGACTATCCTACACTCCGTATACCTAGACAATTCATGACTCTACTCCTGACTATCCTACACTCCGTATACCTAGAGAAATCATGACTCTACTCCTGACTATCCTACACTCCGTATACCTAGAGAAATCATGACTCTACTCCTGACTATCCTACACTCACTAGAGAAATCATGACTCTACTCCTGACTACCCTACACCCACTAGAGAAATCATGACTCTATTCCTGACTACCCTACACTCACTAGAGAAATCAGGACTCTACTCCTGACTACCCTACACCCACTAGAGAAATCAGGACTACCCTACACTCACTCAACTCTGAGTACGGAACATACTTTAATAGCAGGAGACACAACTACAAATGAAATCAAACATTGAGTTCGATGCTATGTTTCTGTGAGCTCTCTATTAGCTATTTCTATATATATCGTTAAAGGATTGAATATCAAAATGAAAACTATTGTTGATTGGGTATGATTTGTAGATACGTACTGTCTGACAATCCTTTGACTAGCACAGTTGATAAAACGATTGCACACTGGAATCTCCATAGCAAACACTTGTTCGACATTGCCATATCTCCTCACACCTGAAAAGAGAATGTAAAGTTAACAGAACGAATATGTCGTCTAATGTGCTATTTAGTACTCTGGAAATTGATCCTTTATAATATTTTATACTCAGTTTGTCATTTAGGGATTTGTATCTAACACTTGGCAAACAAAATAAAAAGAGGGGTAGGGGGAGATGGGGGAAGCGAGTGAGAGCAATGGTCATGCCCAAGCAAAGTGATTCCCTTCTTCAAACGAGATATTATGGGATTCTGGTTCTGATATGATATATTTCCATTGGATGGGATAACTACAGTATACCCTGATATGATATTTTCCATTGGATGGGATAACTACAGTATACCCTGATATGATATTTTTCCATGGAATTGGATAACTACAGTATACCCTGATATGATATATTATTTCCATTGTATTTTTCCCTGATGGGATAACTACAGTATACCTGATATGATATTTTCCATTGGATGGGATAACTACAGTATACCCTGATATTTTTGATGGATTTTTCCCTGATATGATATTTTTTTCCATTGGATGGATAACTACAGTATACCCTGATATGATATTTTTCCACGGATTGGATAACTACAGTATACCCTGATATGATATATTTCCATTGGATGGGATAACTACAGTATACCCTGATATGATATATTTCCATTGGATGGGATAACTACAGTATACCCTGATATGATATATTTCCATTGGATGGGATAACTACAGTATACCCTGATATGATATTTTTCCACGAGATGGGATAACTACAGTATACCCTGATGTGACATGGGATGGGATAACTACAGTATACCCTGATATGATACATGGGATGGGATAACTACAGTATGTCCTGATGTGATGTGGATGGGATAACTACAGTATACCCTGATATGATATTTTCCTGATGTGATGGGATGGGATAACAGTACAGTATGTCCTGATGTGATATGGGATGGGATAACTACAGTATACCCTGATGTGATATTTTGGGATGGGATAACTACAGTATACCCTGATGTGATATGGAATGGGATAACTACTGATGATATGAGTATACCCTGATGTGATATGGGATGGGATAACTACAGTATACCCTGATGTGATATGGGATGGGATAACTACAGTATACCCTGATGTGATATTTTTCCGAAGATGGGATAACTACTTATGTCCTGATGTGATATGGGATGGGATCCAACCTGATGTGATATCGACTCAGTATACCTGATGTGATATGGGACTCAGGATATACCTGATGTATTGGCGGCGAAGGGAAACACGTAGAACATCCAACTGACTCAGTACCGATATAAGTATTGACGGATAAAGGGGAAACACCTAGAACATTCGACTCAGTACCGATATAAGTATTGGCGGCGATGGGAAACACGTAGGCCTATAAAAGATAGTTCTACATCCTAGTCGGGAGTAGGTCAATAAAATAGGATATCATTTGGCAACAGGAGTAGTTCGATAAAGGGAGAAAAAAAGTTCAGAAGTTTGAATGTTCTGTAACTCAAATAATAGCATACACTTGCTTTTACTAAATTATACTGTACTTAGATCATTGGGATGAGTAATAATTGTAGAAAGTTTGAGTTAAATCAAATAACCAGTTACAGATACAAACGTTGTTTGTGACGTCACTTCGCATTTGCCAATCAACATTACTTGTACTCGGGGATGAACACTATTTCGAGGAGTGCGTCGAATAGGTAAAACTAGTGGTAATATAGGTATTGTTCGGCGAAGTACAAAACAATCGAAACATTCGATGATATCCCGTTTGTGTATTGTGAAGTGCAAGAGGGGACAACCATCTACTGGGACCGAGACTGATGAGTCTGACGCAGGCTTTTTTTACTACAGGTCAATAAAATAGGATATCATTTACACCTGGGTCGAGTCGGGATAAAGAAAAAAATACGTGTTACGAGTCTTTCCCCTCAGGCCACAACGCCGGCATTGCCAGCCATTTCGAAGCCGGTGGTTCTGGTAATAATTGTAGAAAGTTTGAGTTAAATCAAATGCCACACCGAGTAGTAATAAACGTTGTGTGATGATTCTATTCGTAAATGGGAGGTCACTTCTCAATTCCATGTCACATTGAATAGGTTAACGTGTGTGATGATTCTATTGAGTGAGTGGTGTATAGTGTTCCAATGTCACATTGAATAGGTTATAGAGCCCGGATGATATCCGTTATTGGGTGAATGGGTGGTGGTTACAACCATCTCACATTGAATAGGTAACTGATCGTGTCTGATAAGGCTTTTTTACTACAGGTACTAAGCTAGGGCTTTACTCATTTACACCTGGGTCGAGTCGGGTAGGAAAAAAAATACGTGTTACGAGTCTTTCCCTAGGGCCACAACGCCGGAATTCCATGTCACATTGGAATAGGTTAACGTGTGTGATGATTCTATTGGGTAAATGGGTGGTGTTCTCAATTCCATGTCACATTGAATAGGTTAACGTGTGTGATGATTCTATGGGTGGTGTTCTCTGTTCCATGATTGAATAGGTTAACGTGTGTGATGATTCTATTGGGTGAATGGGTGGTGTTCTCAATTCTGTGTCACATTGAATAGGTAAACGTGTGATAATTCTATTGGGTGAGTGAGTGGTGTTCTCAATTCCATGTCACATTGAATAGGTTAAGGTGTGTGATGATTCTATTGGGTGAATGGGTGGTGTTCTCTGTTCCATGTCACATTGAAGGTTAACGTGTGTGATGATTCTATTGGCTGAGTGAGTGGTGTTCTCTGTTCCATGTCACATTGAATAGGTTTACGTGTGTGATGATTCTATTGGCTGAGTGGTGGTGTTCTCTGTTCCATGTCACATTGAAGGTTAACGTGTGTGATGATTCTATTGGCTGTGAGTGGTGTTCTCTGTTCCATGTCACATTGAATAGGTTAACGTGTGTGATGATTCTATTGGCTGAGTGAGTGGTGTTCTCTGTTCCATGTCACATTGAATAGGTTAACGTGTGTGATGATTCTATTGGTGTTCTCAATTCCATGTCATTGAATAAATTGTGTGATGATTCTATTGGCTGAAGTGGTGTTCTCTGTTCCATGTCACATTGAATAGGTTAACGTGTGTGATGATTCTATTGGGTAAATGAGTGGTGTTCTCAATTCCGTGTCACATTGAATAGGTTAACGTGTGTGATGATTCTATTGGCTGAGTGAGTGGTGTTCTCAATTCCATGTCACATTGAATAGGTTAACGTGTGTGATGATTCTATTGGCTGAGTGTCACATTGAATAGGTTAAGTGTGATGATTCTATTGGCTGAGTGAGTGGTGTTCTCAATTCCATGTCACATTGAATAAATTAACGTGTGTGATAATTCTATTGGGTAAATGCGTGGTGTTCTCTGTTCCATGACATCGAATAAGTAAACGTGTGTGATGATTCTATTTGGTGACTAGGTGTTGTAAATTCCATGCATTCACATTTTTAAATTCAATATCTAAAATTTATTCAAGAGGATTTTTAAAATAAATATAACGGTTTTGATTTTATAAACTTAAAAACAAAATGTATGTAGGAACGATTCTATGTTTTGGGCAAATTTAACCACCAAAACAAACCCGCAACATCAATGCAAATATTTCAAACGATATCAAAAATCACGTCTGACACATTTTTGTTTTGTTTTGGACTATTCATGCTACATACGAAAGTTGAAGGTAATTGACTTTTATACAAAGAAGTTGATAAATCATTGTCAAAAACTAACATTGTTGAAAAATCGTATTATGAAATTAATTTTTTTGGCTATTTGAAAATTTTCTTCTCACTTAAACTTACAAAAGATTAGGATAATACTTTGAAGCGTTCTAAAACCTTGAGATGCTCTAACCTGCTTCTTGTTGATCTTATTTCACCTGCACCGGCTTCCTTATACTCATGTCGGACGTCAACTTTTTGATGACAAGTGCACGGAATATGTCATATAATTCCGGCCGATCTAAGACAGTAGTCAGGACAAAAAATGTGTCACAAGTAAATAATTTAGATTTTTACCACATTGTGATGATTGAAATGATTACTAACTGGCGATACTTCACACAAAAAATTATTGACTTTCCTAGTGAAACAGATGTGTTGAATTGGCTTGTGTAGTTCCTAATTTTGTTGTTGTAAATTGAAAGAATAAATACTGAGCATATTTTATGGTATGACTGTCAAGGGAATAAACTGCACCATCCATTACATGTAATATTGTAATACAATAAACTAGATTTGTTTCCAACTTAGGCAATAATGGCTTGTTCAGGACTCACCCCCCGCCCCTACACTTTTCGGACTTGCATCTCGATATCTATCCATCGGTCTAAATACATGGCAGATTTAGACCTACATAATAATATTACAATTAAACTGAAAATAATAAATAATATTAATAATCACAATAATAATAATAATAATAATACTACTAATAATACTAATAATAATATACTAATAGTACTACTAATAAAATAATAATAGTAATCATAATAATAGTACTAATAATAGTAATTATAATAATAATAATAATGACAATAATAATAATAATAGTAATGATAATAATAAGGATCATAATAAAAAAAAAATAATAAATAAATAATAGTAATAATAATAATAATAAAAAAAAATAAAAAAAATAATAATAGTAATAGTAATAATAATAATAATAATAATAATAATAATAATAATGATAATAATAATAATAAATAATAATAATAATAATAATAATATAGGAATGATAATAATAATAATAATAATAATAATAATAATAATAATAATAATAATAATGATAATAATAATAATATTAATAATAATAATAATAATAATAATAATAATACAACTAAAAATAATAATAATAATAATATTAATAATAATAATAATAATAATAATAATAATAATAATAATAATAATAATAATAATAATAATAATAATATTAATAATAATAATAATAATAATAATAATAATAATAATAATAATAATAATAATAATAATAATAATAATAATAATTAATATTAATAATAATAATAATAATAATAATAATAATAATAATAATAATAATAATAATAATAATAATATTAATAATAATTAATAATACAAATAATAATAATAAAATAATAATAATAATAATAATAATAATAATAATAATAATAATAATAATAATAATAATAATAATAATAATAATAATAATAATAATAATAATAAATAATAATAATAATAATAATAATAATAATAATAATAATAATAATAATAATAATAATAATAATATTAATAATAATAATAATACAAATAATAATAATAATAATAATAATAATAATAATAATAATAATAATAATAATAATAATAATAATAATAATAATACTAATAATACTAATAATAATAATAATAATAATAATAATAATAATAATAATAATAATAATAATAATAATAATAATAATAATAATAATAATATTAACATGACAAACTAACAGATGAATAAACTAAAACAAACAAAAGCAGAGAAAAAATTCACCTTTGATATCCTGACGAAAATTACAAACACTTTCTTGATAGTTTTTATCAACGAGCTTTTGAGTTCACAACGGCGGCTATGTGAGTGTGTAGGTCCTGTAGGACGCTTTGTTACTCATGACCTTTCTAAACAAGATGTCGCCACTTTCGACTGTATCATAGTTATATATCATGCTCAGCTACTTACTGTAAACATGTTAAACCGTTATAAACAACCTACATTGTTTCTAGACTGTATTTTTCTTCTTCTCCATTTGATTTTACCCCCATCCACAACTAAGATGATCTCAGATGTTTTGGTAGAATTTTTGATTTTGCTTGGACTGCCCTGTAAACAACAAATGGATCTTTAACGTGCATAGAGTGTTGTAATCTGCACACGGGACCTCCGTTTCACTATCCGTCTCCACTGTGGCATTAAGTGTCGATCCACCTACCTGGACCAGGGGTTAGGTATTACTCGAAAAAAATTCGAGAAAACTTCTCAACCAGCTGCCGGGGCTTGAACCGTCGACCTTTTGGTTGACAAGCCGTTACCTTACCTGGACTGCCGAGTGCCTATTTCTTTATTTATTTACACACTACGTGTGTATGTCCACGATTCTCACACACATCCTAAAGATAGAACCCAACAACACAATTCATTTTGAGGAATTGCATCTTTATTTCAATATCAATATCAACGACGTCAACAAATCAAACGGCTTTATTTTGTTTGGAATTCAAGTTAATGGCCTCGTGTGCAGTATGGGCAGATTTCATCACAAGTAACAAAGCTCGAGATTGTACATCCGGTTCATATCTTTCCCCCCACTCTTCTTCTCTTCTCTTCCTCCTTTCCACTTCCGACCCCCGCCCGTTCGTTTGTCTGTGAGGGCGTTTCTCTTTGTCTGCCTGTCTGACTGTCCCTCTGTCTGTCTGCATATCTGTCTGTCTGTCTGGCTGTTCGTCAGTTTGTCTTTTCTGTCTGTCTGTCTGTCTCCCTCTGTCTCGGTCTTTGTCTGTCTCTATCTGTCTCTGTCTGTCTCTGTTCCTGTCTCTGTCTGTCTGTCTGTCTGTCAGTCTGTCTTTCGCTTTGTCTATCTCTCTCCCTCTCCACTCTCTCTCTCTCTGTCTGTCTGTCTCTCTCTGTCTGTTTTGTCTCTCTCTCTCCCTCTCTCTCTCTCTCTCTCTCTCTCTCTCTCCCTCTCTCTCTCTCTCTCT
>JAXRKP010000041.1:660000-683117 GCA_037039925.1 Doris montereyensis
ATTACTGCAATGCAATCCTTCCAGCTGCCCCTTCCTTTACCTCCTCCTTCCCCCTTTTGTTAATTAATGCAATGCAATCCTTCCAGCTGCTTCCTTCCCCTGCCCTCACCCCTTTGTTCATTACTGCAATTCAATCCTTCCAGCTGCCCCTTCCCTCCCTCCTCTCCCCTTTGTTCATTACTGCAATTAAATCATTCCAGCTACCCCCTTCCCTTCCCTCCCCTTTGTTCATTACTGCAATTAAATCATTCCAGCTACCCCTTCCCCTCCCTCCCTCCCTTTCTTCCTTAATGCAATGCAATCCTTCCAGCTACCCCTTTCTCCTCCCCTCTCCCCTTTTTGTTCATTACTGCAATGCAATCCTTCCAGCTGCCCCTTCCCCTGCCCCATCCCCCCTTTGTTCATTACTGCAATGGAATCCTTCCAGCTGCCTCTTCCACTCTCTCCCTATCCCCTTGTTCATTACTGCAATGCAATCCTTCCAGCTGTCCCTTCCCCTCCTCCCTCTACCCTTTGTTCATTACTGCAATGCAATCCTTCCAGCTATCCATTCCCCTCCTAACTCCCCCTTTCGTTCATTACTGCAATGCAATCCTTCCAGCTGCCCCTTCCCTCCCTCTCTTTGTTTATTACTGCAATGCAATCCTTCCAGCTGCCCCTTCCCCTGCCCCTCCCCTTGTTCATTACTGCAATGCAATCCTCCCAGCTGCCTCTTCCCTCCTTATCCCCTTTGTTCATTACTGCAATGCAATCCTTCCAGCTGCCCCTTCCCTCCCTCCCTCCCCCCTTTGTTCATTACTGCAATGCAATCCTTCCAGCTGCCCCTTCCAGTCCTCCCTCTCCCCTTTGTTCATTACTGCAATGTAATCCTTCCAGCTACCCTTTCCCCTCACTCCCTCTCCCTTTGTTCATTACTGCAATGCAATCCTTCCAGCTGCCCCTTCCCCCTCCCTCTCCGTCTCCCCTTTGTTCATTACTGCAATGCAATCCTTCCAGCTACCCCTTCCCCCTCCTCCCTAACTCCCCTTTGTTCATTACTGCAATTCAATCCTTCCAGCTGCCCCTTCCCCTCCCTCTCTTTGTTTATTACTGCAATGCAATCCTTCCAGCTGCCCCTTCCCCTGCCCCTCCCCCTTTGTTCATTACTGCAATGCAATCCTCCCAGCTGCTTCCAGTCTTTCCTTATCCCTTTGTTCATTACTGCAATGCAATCCTTCCAGCTGCCCCTTCCCCTCCTCCCTCTCCCTTTGTTCATTACTGCAATGCAATCCTTCCAGCTGCCCCTTCCCCTCCCTCTCCCTTTGTTCATTACTGCAATGTAATCCTTCCAGCTACCCTTTCCCTCACTCCCTCTCCCCTTTGTTCATTACTGCAATGCAATCCTTCCAGCTGCCCTTCCCCTCCCTCCGTCTCCCTTTGTTCATTACTGCAATGCAATCCTTCCAGCTACCTTCCTTCCCCTCCCTAACTCCCCCTTTGTTCATTACTGCAATTCAATCCTTCCAGCTGCCCCTTCCCCTCCCTCTCTTTGTTTATTACTGCAATGCAATCCTTCCAGCTGCCCCTTCCCCTACCCCTACCCCTTTTGTTCATTACTGCAATTCCAACACTTCCAGCTGCTCCTTCCCCTGCCTCCCCCTTTGTTCATTACTGCAATTCAATCCATCCAGCTGCTCCTTCCCTTCTTCTCTCCCCCTTTGTTCATTACTGCAATTCAATCCATCCGGCTGCTCCTTCCCCTGCCTACCCCTTTGTTTATTACTGCAATTCAATCCTTCCAGCTGCCCCTTCCCCCTACCCCCCTTTGTTTATTACTGCAATTCAATCCTTCCAGCTGCCCCTTCCCTGCCTCCCCTTTGTTTATTACTGCAATTGAATCGTTCCAGCTGCCCCTTCCCTACCCCCTTTGTTTATTACTGCAATTCAATCCTTCCAGCTGCCCTTCCCTGCCTGCCTCCCTTTGTTTATTACTGCAATTCAATCCTTCCAGCTGCCCCTTTCCCTACCCCCCTTTGTTCATTACTGTAATTAAATCCTTCCAGCTGCTCCTTCCCCTGTTCTCGCCCTCTCCCCCCCCCCAAAAAGAAAAAAAGAAGCTAAACTTCAAACAGATCAGAATAATACAGCTTCACTAGGAGTGCTCGAGAAGAAAGCAGATAATGCTACAAAGATGTTACAACTCCATTGGTTTCCTATATCTTACTTAAAGATTAAATGACGGACGTTCCCATAATATATTATTATTATTATCCCCAATTGTCTATTTGAGTTTTGTCCATCAAGTCTATATGACCCCGTGCATCTTATCTATTTACGCTCCAAATAGAATGCTGAGATCCTCAAATGATAATACTCTTTTGAAAGTTCCAAACATCATAATATAAAATCGTTACTGTTATCGTTCTATCTCAGTGCATTGAGCTTTCTGTTGGAAGGAGCTCTCAAACAAAATCATAAGAATTCAAGTTGAAGAAAATTTTAAGAGTGAGCATTGCTGTTGCAATCTCATTTAATAGGTTAAGTAATATCCGTTTTTTGTTTTTGTTTTTCACGGATTATCTATCTTTAACACAATTTTTTTCATTTTATATTCATCGTTTTTGCAACCTTAATGAATTCTAATTACAATCCAAATTAGGCGTGTTGGTGGCCAAACGGTTAGGTTGTTGGATCTGGGATCAAGAGATCCACGGTTCGAATTCTAAGAAAGCTAGTTCCGAAATTGTGTTTTGTTGGGAATCACTTTTAACACATATTTTCCACACACGACCCAGGTGAAAATTTTGTACAACAAGCACTGGCTTGGGCGTAAAACGCTACGTCAGACTCACGGCCTGTCCAGGAAGTGATTGAAATCACCTGTTCCGCTTCACGCTACAGAAACCGGGATAAGCTCCGGCCTTATGGGTCGTAATGGCATTGTGGGACGTTTACTTTTTTACTTTACAATCCAAGCTAAATGTTTTAATAATAGTGTTGTATGGTTTGATGGTGTATGATGCCACTGTTACACCTCTTTCTATTATCTTGATATTGAAATCGTACAAACTGGCATCTTAGCATTATTGCCTTTAAAATAATAACATTTCAGTTACTCATTTTTTGTAAAACAATGTGTAGAATGGCATGAGTGTATGTCAATAAATATAAATAAAGCAAACATGTTACACTCCGAGTGGTACTGAGTACGATTATTAGACCGGTTAAGTATTCGATACTGAGATTACGCAGGTAGGCGTGTACAATACTATTCCAAATTGTTTATTAGATAACCTTTTAAAAAATGGTGACCTAGGTAAATGGAAGTTCTGCTCAAAGACGGGGAAACAATGAAACTTTTCAATTACTCTGGTAGAGGAAATCCTTGAATGAAAACCATCTTGGAATTATTTAGAAAAAAAAAAAAAATATATATATATAAACAAAAAATAAATAAAAAATATATATATATATATATAAATAAAAAAAATAAAAAAATATTATATATATATATATATAAATACAAAAAATAAAAGAATATTATATATATATATATATATATATATATATATATATATATATATATATATATATATATATATATATAAAAATAATAATAATAAAAAAATAAATAAATATATATATACATATATAAATACTATCTTATCACGCCATGTTGTTGTTGACGTTTTTTTTTTCTTTCCAGCAGGCAGCCCTGGCCGTGATATCTGAACAACTTAGCACGCCTCGGCTTTTGGATAGCAGGGATATAACGTTATATTCCGTATGGTGAGAACAGTGACGGTCGGTCAAGGTGGACATGGTGGTTACATCACATTTTGGTCAGGCAAACAAACAACATCAAGGTGGGGAAGAGCAGAGGCCGGGAGCAGTAATAAAAACAAAAGTTGTGTCCCTTGTTTGGAGATTAAGTAAGAAATGTCCACAACAGCTGAAGGGTTTGTAATCATCCGTCATTCCTTTTGTAATTTATTTTTTTTGCAGTTGAAAGTAGGAAAAGAACTCAAGATGATATTATATTATGAAAGATGGATTTGACAGCATACGCAATTTGCTGGAGAATGTTCCCGGTAACAACACACTATTGTATTTGCATAAATAAATAAAAAAGGTTGTAAATAAAGAAACCAGGCTTCATAGGTTGTAAATAAAAGAAAACCAGGCTTCATAGGTTGTAAATAAAGAAAACCAGGCTTCATAGGTTGTAAATAAAGAAAACCAGGCTTCATAGGCTGTAAATAAAGAAAATCAGGCTTCGTAGGCTGTAAATAAAAGAAAATCAGGCTTCATAGGCTGTAAATAAAGAAAACCAGGCTTCATAGGTTGTAAATAAAGAAAACCAGGCTTCATTGGCTGTAAATAAAGAAAACTAGGCTTCAGAGGCTGTAAATAAAGAAAACTAGGCTTCATAGGCTGTAAATAAAGAAAACCAGGCTTCATAGGTTGTAAATAAATAAAACCAGGCTTCATAGGTTGTAAATAAAAAAAACAGGCTTCATAGGCTGTAAATAAAGCAAAAAAAGGCTTCATGGGCTGTAAATAAAGAAAACCAGGCTTCATAGGCTGTAAATAAAGAAAATCAGGCTTCATAGGCTGTAAATAAAGAAAAAGGCTTCAGGCTGTGGATAGGCTGTAAATAAAGAAAACCAGGCTTCATAGGCTGTAAATAAAGAACAAACCAGGCTTCATAGGTAAATATAGTAAATATAGAAAAAAGGCTTCACAGGCTGAAAACCAGGCTTCATAGGCTGTAAATAAAGCAAACCAGGCTTCATAGACTGTAAATAAAAGAAAACCAGGCTTCATAGGCTGTAAATAAAGAAAAACCAGGCTTCATAGGTTGTAAATAGGCTTCATAGGCTTAAATAAAGAACAATAGGTTGTAAATATAGAAAAACAGGCTTCACAGGCTCTAAATAAAGAAGGCTATAAATAGGCTTCATAGGCTGTAAATAAAGAAGGTTGTAAATAAAGAAAACCAGGCTTCATAGGGCTGTAAATAAAGGCTGTAAATAAAAAACTAGGCTTCATAGGCTGTAAATAAAGAAAACTAGGCTTCATAGGCTGTAAATAAAGCAAACCAGGCTTCATAGGTTGTAAATAAATAAAACCAGGCCATAGGCTGTAAATAAAGAACAATAGGCTTCATCAGGCTGACAATAAAGAAAACCAGGCTTCATAGGTTGTAATAAAGAAAACCAGGCTTCATAGGCTGTAAATAAAGAAAAATCAGGCTTCATAGGCTGTAAATAAAGAAAACTAGGCTTCATAGGCTGTAAATAAAGAAAACCAGGCTTCATAGGCTGTAAATAAAGAAAATCAGGCTTCATAGGCTGTAAATAAAGAAAAACCAGGCTTCATAGGCTGTAAATAAAGAAAAACAGGCTTCATAGGCTGTAAATAAAAGAAAATCAGGCTTCATAGGCTGTAAATAAAGAAAAACCAGGCTGTAAATAAAGAAAACCAGGCTTCATAGGCTGTAAATAAAGAAAATTAGGCTTCATAGGCTGTAAATAAAGAAAAAGGCTTCATAGGCTGTAAATAAAGAAAATCAGGCTTCATAGGCTGTAAATAAAGAAAACCAGGCTTCATAGGTTGTAAATAGGCGTTAAATAAAGAAAACCAGGCTTCATAGGCTGTAAATAAAGAAAGAAAGACTTCATAGGCTGTAAATAAAGAAAACCAGGCTTCATAGGCTGTAAATAAAGAAAACCAGGCTTCATAGGTTGTAAATAAAGAAAAACAGGCTTCATAGGCTGTAAATAAGAAAAAAAAGGCTTCATAGGCTGTAAATAAATAAAATCAGGCTTCATAGGCTGTAAATGCTTCATAGGCTGTAAATAAAGAAAACCAGGCTTCATAGGCTGTAAATAAAAGAAAACCAGGCTTCATAGGCTGTAAATAAGAAAAACAGGCTTCATAGGCTGTGTAATAAAGAAAAACAGGCTTCATAGGCTGTAAATAAAGAAAATCAGGCTTCATAGGCTGTAAATAAAGAAAACCAGGCTTCATAGGCTGTAAATAAAAAATCAGGCTTCATAGGCTGTAAATAAAGAAAACCAGGCTTCATAGGCTGTAAATAAATAAGAAAACCAGGCTTCATAGGCTGTAAATAAAGAAAACCAGGCTTCATAGGCTGTAAATAAAGAAAACCAGGCTTCATAGGCTGTAAATAAAGAAAACCAGGCTTCATAGGCTGTAAATAAAAGAAAACCAGGCTTCATAGGCTGTTAAATAAAGAAAACCAGGCTTAGGTTGTAAATAAAGAAAAACCAGGTTTTAGGCGTTAAATAAAGAAAACCAGGCTTCATAGGCTGTAAATAAAGAAAACTGTAAATAAGGACTTCATAGGCTGTAAATAAAGAAAAAACCATAGGCTGTAAATAAAGAAAACCAGGCTTCATAGGCTGTAAATAAAGAAAACCAGGCTTTATAGGCTGTAAATAAAGAAAAACAGGCTTCATAGGTTGTAAATAAAAACTAGGGTTTCATGAAAAACTAGGCATAGGCTGTAAATAAAGAAAAACTAGGCTTCATAGGCTGTAAATAAAGAAAACATAGACTGTAAATTCAGGCTTCATAGGCTGTAAATAAAGAAAACCAGGCTTCATAGACTGTAAATAAAGAAAAACAGGCTTCATAGGTTGTAAATAAAGCAAACCACCAGGTTGTAAATAAAGAAAACCAGGCTTCATAGGTTGTAAATAAAGCAAACCAGCTTCATAGGTTGTAAATAAAGAAAAAAAGGCTTCATAGGTTGAACCAGGCTTCATAGGTTGTAAATAAAGCAAACCAGGCTTCATACGACCAGGCTTCTGAAAGACAGAACCTTGCATTACGACCGCTGAAAGCAAATTCAAAACCAAAAACAAACCCCTTCCCTTGATTCAGAATGACAGCAAAATTCCCACGAAAAAAACAAAACAAACCCCAAACTCTCAGAAACCCCATCTTCCTCAACCCCTCTCCCCCTCCCCCAACCAAAAAATAGCCCAGCCAACAGCAATGGAAAACAACAACCTCTCAGAATCCCCATCTCTCCCTCCCCTTCTCTTCCCTCCTCCCCCAACCACAAAAAATAGCCCAGCCAACAGCTATGGAAAAAAAACTCTCAGAATCCCCATCACTCCCCCTCTCCCCCTCCTCCCTACTCCCAAACAGAAAAATAGCCCAGCCAAAAGGAATTGAAAAAAAACCACAACAAAACGCTGATATAAAAGTAATAGAACTTTCTCCAAACCCTCTACAACATCCACTCCCCACAGCAACGGCAACAATAAAAACTACTCAAACACACACACACACACACACACACACACACCCCACACACTTTATGTATTGTAATGTTTATTAATATATCGTAGTGTGTGTTAATTTATTGTAGTGTGTGTTAACTTATTGTAGTGCGTGTTAATTTATTGTAGTGTGTGTTAACGTATTGTAGTGTGTGTTAACTTATTGTAGTGTGTGTTAATTTATTGTAGTGTGTGTTAACTTATTGTAGTGTGTGTTAACTTATTGTATTGTGTGTTAACTTATTGATGTGTGTGTCAACTTATTGCAGTTTGACAAAATTATTGTATTGTGTGTCATCATCATCATCATCATCATCGAAAGCGTGTGAAAGCTGCGAATTCAGGGACCCCTTGGCAGTACTGTGTCAATTTGTTGTAGTTTGACCAAATTATTGTATTGTGTATTAACTAATTGCATTGAGACCAAATTATTATAGTATCTGTTAACTTATAGTAGTTTGACAAGTTATTTGAGTATGTGTTAACTTATAGTAGTTTACCAAGTTATTGGAGTCTGTGTTAACTTATAGTAACCAAGTTAAGTTAATTTATTGGTTAGTCTGTGTTAACTTATAGTAGTTTGACCAAGTTATTGGAGTCTGTGTTAACTTATAGTAGTTTGACCAAGTTATTGGAGTCTGTGTTAACTTAGTTAGTAGTTTGACCAAGTTATTGGAGTCTGTGTTAACAAATTATTTGGAGTAGTTAACTTATAGTAGTTTGACCAAGTTATTGGAGTATGTGTTAACTTAGAGTAGTTTGACCAAATTATTGGAGTGTAGTATGCGTTAACTTATAGTAGTTTGACCAAGTTATTGGAGTGTGTGTTAACTTATAGTAGTTTAGTAGTTTGACCAAGTTATTGGAGTGTGTGTTAACTTATAGTAGTTTGACCAAGTTATTGGAGTGTGTGTTAACTTATAGTAGTTTGACCAAGTTATTTGAGTGTGTGTTAACTTATAGTAGTTTGACCAAGTTATTGGAGTTTTTGTTAACTTATAGTAGTTTGACCAAGTTATTTGTGTGTGTGTTAACTTATAGTAGTTTGACCAAGTTATTTGTGTTAAGTTTTGACCAAGTTATGCGTTACTTATAGTAGTTTGACCAAGTTATTGAGTGTGTGTTAACTTATAGTAGTTTGACCAAGTTATTTGAGTGTGTGTTAACTTATAGTAGTTTGACCAAGTTATTGGAGTTTTTGTTAACTTATAGTAGTTTGACCAAGTTATTGGAGTCTGTGTTAACTTATTGTAGTTTGACCAAGTTATTTGAGTATGTGTTAACTTATAGTAGTTTGACCAAGTTATTGGAGTTTGTGTTAACGTATAGTAGTTTGACCAAGTTATTGGAGTATGCGTTACCTTATAGTAGTTTGGACTGTGTGTTAACTTATAGTAGTTTGACCAAATTATTGTAGTATGTGTTAACTTATAGTAGTTTGATCAAGTTATTGGAGTTGTGAACGTATTGTAGTTTGATCAAATTATTGTAGTGTGTGTTAACTTATAGTAGTTTGACCAAGTTATTGGTAAATGTGTTTTGTTAATCTTATAGTAGTTTGATCAATTTATTGGAGGGTGTGTTAACATTGTAGTTTGACTGAATTATTGTAGTGTGTGTTAAGATTGTAGTTTTCCCAAATTATTGTAGTGTGTGTGTGTGTTAACGTATTGTAGTTTCATCAAATTATTGTAGTGTGTGCTAACTTATTGTAGCTTGACTAAATTATTGTAGTGTATAAAGCCTATTATAGTGCTGTACAATTAAGAAGCCCTTTTCAAGGTAAAACTCTGTTGCACAATCACCGAGGCATGAAGGCAGTTTGGAGAAAATCTGAAATATGACAGCACTTTGGAGAATCACCGAGGCATGAAAGCAGTTTGGATAAACACCGAGGTATGGAAGCAGTTTGGAGAATAACCGAGGTATGGAAGCAGTTTGCAGAATAACCGAGGTATGGAAGCAGTTTGCAGAATAACCGAGGTATGAAAGCAGTTTGGAGAATAACCGAAGTATGACCGCAGTTTGGTGAGTGCACACGTCAGAGTCACCTTGGGCATAATGGGCAATTGTGTTTCCTTCTGTCCAAACCGTTGATGTCTGTATGAAATCACTAACTTTCCCCCTGCCATGGTACTCCGGCTTCAGACAGCTTACCTCTCCCTCCCCCTGGCCGACCTCTCCACCCCCTCAGACACACACAAAGTAAAGTTTCATATTATCTCTTGCTAATAAAGGCTGTGATCGGACTCCCAGTCTTAGTGTTATAACCCGTGTCAGTGTCACCGTGCCTTTACGCCACCTCCACCCCCAGCCCCAGCTCCCATTATGCTGTGACTCTCACCGCCGCCCCCCCGTCCCTGCCGCCCCTGCCGCCCCTGCCGCCCCTGCCGCCCATTTCTTGAGATAATAATCCTCAAGAGTGAATACTTGTATTAATCCATTCAGATTCCGTCCCAGAGAAGTTGACGCAGCATGACCCGCCACACACTAAATCCTCTTAACCTTTACCTACCAACAGACTGCTTCCATAACCTGTAAACCATAAAGCGTTGCCTCCTTCCGTCATGTCAAGTGGGCAATGTCCTAAGTATATCCGTGTCACGTGACACAGTGAGATTTCCCTAGATGCCTTGCTAGAAAACCACAGGGGGCAGTGAGGGGACAGGATGGGGGGGGGGGGAGGGGGGATCGGAGCAGGGAGCGGGGGCGGCGGTAATGATTCGATGTGTTAACTATGATGAGTGATGGCGTGGAAGGATAATTATTATTAAAGGACAATAGGAACACAGACGAAACAAATACAAATGATTATAAAGAATCAAATATTTGGGCATGAATAGAGTTGAACCTCCGACCTACGCATTGTCACAACCAACCAACCCTATTACGCGAACTTTCCATGCCTTGCAGTCTTCTCTGTCTTTTTTGTTGTTGTAGCTTGGCGATGGTTGTCGACGCAAAGGTCAGGGGTTCGATTCCAATGGTGCACATGTCTTTTATAGACCATGAAGGATATTTGTTATTTACGCACCATATACCTTGATACATTTAGTTGATATATTTACATGGACATTTTAATTCGTTTTTAAGAAAACTGTTTACTCATATGCCTGGTAGTCGGAATCAGCATGAGACTAGACCGTGCTTTATGGGGCATGCCTATGTTTTATAGTCTGAATCAATATGGCATTAGACCGTGCATTATGGGGCATGCCTATGTTTTATAGTCTGAATCAATTGGCATTAGAGTGCCTTATGGGGCATGCCTATGTTTTATAGTCTGAATCAATATGACATTAGCCTTATGGGGCATGCCTATGTTTTATAGTCTGAATCAATATGAAATTACACCGTGCCTTATGGGGCATGCCTATGAGTTGTAGCCTGAATCAATATGAAATTAGATTGTAGCCTGAATCTTATGGGGCATGCCTATGTTTTATAGTCTGAATCAATATGGCATTAGACCGTGCATTATGGGGCATGCCTATGTTTTATAGTCTGAATCAATATGGCATTAGACCGTGCCTTATGGGGCATGCCTATGTTTTATAGTCTGAATCAATATGAAATTACACCGTGCCTTATGGGCCATGCCTATGTCTTGTAGTCTGAATCAATATGAAATTACACCGTGCCTTATGGGGCCTGCCTTTGTCTTGTAGTCTGAATCAATATGAAATTACACCGTGCCTTATGGGCCATGCCTATGTCTTGTAGTCTGAATCAATATGAAATTACACCGTGCCTTATGGGGCATGCCTATGAGTTGTAGTCTGAATCAATATGAAATTACACCGTGCCTTATGGGGCATGCCTATGAGTTGTAGTCTGAATCAATATGAAATTACACCGTGCCTTATGGGGGCATGCCTATGAGTTGTAGTCTGAATCAATATTAAAATAGACAGTGCCTTATGGGGAATGCCTATTTCTTGTAGTCTGAATCAATATGAAATTACACCGTGCCTTACAGGGCATGCCTATGTCTTGTAGTCTGAATCAATATGAAATTACACCGTGCCTTGGTCTTGTAGTCTGAGTCAATATGCAATTACGCCGTGCCTTATGGGGCATTGCCTATGTCTTGTAGTCTAAATCAATATGAAATTACACTGTGCCTTATGGGGCATGCCTATGTCTTGTAGTCTGAATCAATATGAAATGACACTGTGCCTTATGTGGCACGCCTATGTCTTGTAGTCTGAATCAAGATGGAATTAGAGCGTGCCTTATAGGGCATGCCTATGTCTTGTAGTCCAAGTCAAGATGGAATTAGACCGTGCCTTATGGGGCATGCCTATGCCTTGTAGACTGAGTAAACGTGGAATTAGATCATGCTTAATGTGACATGCCTATGCCTTGTAATCTGAGTCAATATGGGATTAAATCGTGCCTTATGGGGCATGCCTATGCCTTGAAGTACGAGTCAACATGGAATAAGACCGTGCTTTATGGGTCATCCCTACGCTTTGCAGTTTGAGACAATATGGAATTAGATCGTGCCTTATGGGTATGCCTATGTCTTGTAGTATGAGTCAATATGGAATTAGACCATACCTTATGGGCTATGCCTGTAATTTATAGTATGAGTCCATAAGAAATTAGACCGTGCCTTATGGGGCATGTCTATGGCTTGTAGTCTGAGTCAATATGGAATTAGACCGTGCCTTATGGGGTATTCTTATGTCTTGTCGTATGAGTCAATGTGAAATTAGACTATACCTTATGGGGTATGCCTATGTCTTGTAGTATGGGTTAATATGAAATTAGACCGTGCCTTTTGGGGTATGCCTATGGCTTGTGAGTATGAGCCAATATGGAATTAGACCTTGTGTTATGGGACATGTCTATGACAAGTAGTCTGAGTCAATATGGAATTAGACGGTGCCTTATGGGGTATTCTTATGTCTTGTAGTATGAGTCAATGTAAAATTAGATTATACCTTATGGGGTATGCCTATGTCTTGTAGTATGAGTCAACAAGGAATTAGACCGTGCCTTATGGGGCATGCCTATGTCTTGTAGTCTGAGTCAACAAGGAATTAGACCGTGCCTTATGGGGTAAGCCTATGCTTTGTTGTATCAGTCAACATGGAATTAGACCGTGCCTTATGGGGCATGCCTATGTCTTGCAGTCTGAGTCAATATGGAATTAAACCAAGCCTTACGGCTATGACTGAGATTTGTAGTATGAGTCAATATGGAATTAGACCGTGCCTTACGGGACATTCCTATGCCTTGTAGTCTCGGTCAAAGTATAATTAGACCGTGCCGTATGGGGCATTCTTACACCTTTTAGTCTGAGTCAACATGTAACTAGTCCGGGCCTTATGTGGCACTCTTACACCCTTTAGTCTGAGTGAATATGGAATTAGACCGTGCGTTATGGGGCATTCTTACACCTTGTAGTCTAAGTCAACATGTAATTAGACCATGTCTTAATGTACATTCTTACACCTTGTAGTCTTAGTCAACATGTAATTAGACCGTGTCTTAATGTGCATTCTTACACCTTGTAGTCTTAGTCAACATGTAATTAGACCGTGTCTTAATGTGCATTCTTACACCTTGTAGTCTAAGTCAACATGTAATAAGATCGTGCCTTATGGGGCATTCTTACACCTTGTTGTCTAAAACAACATGGGATTAGACCGTGCCTCATGGGACTTTCCTACACCTTGTAGTCTGAGTCAACATTGCATTAAACCATGTTTTATTGGACATGCCTAGGCTTTGTAGTCCGAGTCAACATGAAATTAGATCGTGTTTAATTGGACATGCCTGTACTTTGTAGTCTGAGTCAGTATGAAATTAGATCGTGTTTAATTGGACATGCCTGTACTTTGTAGTCTGAGTCAGTATGAAATTAGATCGTGTGTCATTGGGCATGCCTGTACTTTGTAGTCTGAGTTTACATGGAATTAGACCGTGTGTTATTGGACATGCCTGTACTTTGTAGTCTGAGTTTACATGGAATTAGACCGTGTTTAATTGGACATGCCTGTACTTTGTAGTCTGAGTCAGTATGAAATTAGATCGTGTTTAATTGGACATGCCTGTACTTTGTAGTCTGAGTCAGTATGAAATTAGATCGTGTGTTATTGGGCATGCCTGTACTTTGTAGTCTGAGTTTACATGGAATTAGACCGTGTGTTATTGGACATGCCTGTACTTTGTAGTCTGAGTTTACATGGAATTAGACCGTGTGTTATTGGGCATGCCTGTACTTTGTAGTCTGAGTTTACATGGAATTAGACTGTGCGTTATGGGACATTCCTACACACTGTAATCTGGATCTACATGGAATTAAACCGTGCGTTATGGGACATTCCTACACACTGTAATCTGGATCTACATGGAATTAAACCGTGCGTTATGGGACATTTCTACACATTGTAGTCTGAGTCTACATGGCATTAAACCGTGCGTTATGGGACATTTCTACACATTGTAGTCTGAGTCTACATGGCATTAAACCGTGCGTTATGGGACATTTCTACACATTGTAGTCTGAGTTTACATGGCATTAAACCGTGCGTTAAGGGACATTTCTACACATTGTAGTAGTCTGAGTCTACATGGCATTAAACCATGTCTTATGGGACATTTCTACACATTGTAGTAGTCTGAGTCTACATGGCATTAGACCGTGCCTTATGGGACATTCTTACACATTGTAGTAGTCTGAGTCTACATGTCATTAGATCGTGCCTTATGGGTCTACATGAATTAGTCTACATGCCTTATGGGACATTCCTACACATTGTAATCTAAGTCAACATGAAATTAGACCGTGCCTCATGGGACATTCCTACACATTGTAGTCTGTGTCAACATGCAATTAGACTGTGCCTCATGGGCTACTCATGGTCTGTGTCAACATCATGGGGCCTACACATTGTAGTCTGTGTCAACATGAAATTAGACCGTGCCTCATGGGACATTCCTACACATTGTAGTCTGTGTCAACATGAAATTAGACCGCGCCTCGTGGGAATTCCTACACATTGTAGTCTGAATCAACATGGAATTAGATTAGCCTCATGGGACATTCCCTACACATTGTAGTCTGTGTCAACATGGGATTAGACCATGAAATTGCCTCATGGGACATTCCTACACATTGTAGTCTGTGTCAACATGAAATTAGACCATACCTCATTGGACATTCCTACAATGTAGTCTGTGTCAACATGAAATTAGGACCGTGCCTCATGGGACATTCCTGCACATTGTAGTCTGTGTCAACATGGGATTAGACCGTGCCTGAAATTAGGGACATTCCTACACATTGTAGTCTGTGTCAACATGAAATTAGACCGTGCCTCATGGGGCATTCCTACACATTGTAGTCTGTGTCAACATGAAATTAGACCGTGCCTCATGGGACATTCCTACACATTGTAGTCTGTGTCAACATGAAATTAGACCGTGCCGCATGGGACATTCCTACACATTGTAGTCTGTGTCATCATGAAATTAGACCGTGCCTCGTCGGAATTCCTACATTGTAGTCTGAATCAACATGGAATTAGATTGTGCCTCATGGGACATTCCTACACATTGTAGTCTGTTTCAATATGGAATTAGATAATGCCCATAGGACATTCCTACACATTGTAGTCTGTGTCAATATGGGATTAGATTGTGCCCGATAGGACATTCCTACACATTGTAGTCTGTGTCAATATGGGATTAGAATGTGCCCTGGATAGGACATTCCTACACATTGTAGTCTGTGTCAATATGGGATTAGACCGTGTCCTATAGGACATTCCTATGCCTTGTAGTCTGAGTCAACGTGGGATTAGACCGTGCCCTATAGGACATTCCTATGCCTTGTCAACCTGGTGTTGTATATTGCCTGATACTACATGTATTAAAAAGCATCCTTTTGTCCTGTTTGCCGACCGAGCTCTTAATTTTCCATTGAATTCAACATGTAATGAAAGCGTACCTTGAGATATACCTATGCCTTGTAGTCTGATTCAACATGAGGTTAGACTGTATATTGTATATTGCTTGGTTCTACATACATATGTATTTAGTTGAGTCTCCTTAGCGGCGCCGACATTGAGCAGTAGAATTCCATAGCCATAACTGTCAGCCCTTTGAGGCTTAGTAAGTGTAAGCGTCGCAGATTCAAGAGATTTCTTTCAGAATTAAAACAATATTAATTTTAACACTTATCTTAAAGGGTTATGTATATAGAAAAAACCAACGACAGAAAGTCAGAATCCCCCCCCCTACCCCCCCCCCCCCAAAGTTCGGTAGATAAAGAATATTGCACGGTCAGTGAAATAATTAGGTGCATACATTAACGGTTGGCTCTTTGTTGGTAAATCCACGAGAATCCCAACGTATCTAACCGAAAGAGAATCATTAATAGCAAAAATGGATGAATGAGCGAACGGTAAAAAACTGTTGGTCGTTGTCTCCTGTCCCAATTCGGAATTTCTCGTCCCGGATATCGTAACTTTCCGGTATGCGATATATTTTTGTGACATGCCCGCTATTAAGTGATTAGTGCATGGAGAGATTGACAGAGAGAGAGAGAGAGAGAGAGAGAGAGAGAGAGAGAGAGAGAGAGAGAGAGAGAGAGAGAGAGAGAGAGAGAGAGAGAGAGAGGGAGGGAGAGAGAGAGAGAGAGAGAGAGAGAGAGAGAGAGAGAGAAAGGGAGAGAGAGCGAGAGAGCGAGAGAGCGAGAAACGATCAACAGAGACAAACAGCTAAATAGTCAGTTAAACAGACGGAACCAGAGAAGTGACATGGCCACGTAAAAGCAACGTGTCGAGAGAGCCTCGTCGTAGAACCGTGTCCAGGTCTCTATAAGAAGGTAGCAACTCGCCTCAGTCCGTGGTCATAGCGAAACGCGAGGCTCTCGCAGAGTTCAGAGCGTGGATCGTAAACATTTGTCAACCGTTACTGTTTTGGTTTAATCAACAGGTGGTTTGTTGTGGTGGTGGTGGTGGTGGTGTTACTTTTGCTGCTGGCGGAGGATTCAGGTAAGTTTTCATTGTCTCTTTCTCTCTCTTATCTCTCTGATGGAACTAGGCGTTCTCTCCACTAATTGGACCTCTCTCTCTCTCTCTCTCTCTCTCTCTCTCTCTCTCTCTCTCTCTCTCTCTTTCTCTCCCTCTCTTCAGAGAGAGAGAGAAATGACTGTCTGTCTCTCTATCAAACATATCCCCCAGTGAGACAAACAGCTCTCTCAGTCAGTTAAACAGACGGAACCAGAGAATTGTGACATGGCCACGTAAAAGCAACGCGTGTCTAGCGCGGGCCTCATCGTAAGAACCGTGTCCAGAGTCTCTATAAGTTCCCAAACGAAGAATAAGCCAACTCGCCTCAGTCCGTGGTCGGGAATCTGAACATGAGGCCTCTCCCAGAGCAGAGCGTGGACCTTTGTTCTTTTGTCGTCGTTATTATGAGGTCAAATCAACAGTAGTGGTATTGTTGTTGTTGTGGTGGTGGTGGTGGTGGTGTTACTTTTGCTGCTGGCGGAGGATTCAGTGTTTAAGTTTTCATTGTCTCTTTTTAAATCTTCATCTCTCTCAACAACTATTTAATCTCTCTCTCTCTCTCTAATAATACTAATCTTGTATCTACTACTATTCTACTCTACTCTACATCTCACTACTCTACTCTACTACTACTCTACTACTTTCTCTACTCTTACACTACTCTCTCTGTGTCTGACTGCTACTCTACTCTATCTGTCTCGCCTCGTCCCCCTACTACTACTCTCTATCTACTACTACTCTCTCTCTACTACTACTATTCTATTCTCTCTACTCTCTCTCTCTCAACTCAAACTACTCTACTCTACTCTACTACTATTACTATTCTACTCTCTCTCTCTAACTACTACTCTACTCTCTACCTTCCTCTCTCACCTCTCACCCTACTCCTACTACTACACTAACTAATAATTATCAATTATCAGCATTATTAAATAAATTATTATTAGCGGCCAGATTATTATTATTAGGCCATTATTATTTTATTATTATTATTATTATTGTTCTTATCTCCAGTTATTTGTATATTATTATTGCCGTATTAAGTCATTTTCATGATTTTATTATTATTACTATCAAATAAATTATTATTATTATTATTATTATTAGTCTATGCTTTGGGCAACATTATTATTATTATTATAATAATGAATTATTAGGAAAGTATATCATTATTAAATTATTACTATTACAATTATTTATTATTATAATATTATTATTATTATTATTATTATTATTATTATTATTATTACTATTCCTATTATTATTATTATTATTATTACGCTACTTTTACCATTATTATTATTATGATTATTATATTATTATTATTATTATTATTATTCTTGATATTATTATTATTACTCTTATTATTATTATTATTATTAGCATTATTGCTATTATTATTATTATTATCTAATTCGTCTATTGCTACTGTTCTTCTTCTTCTTCTTCTTATTTTTATTATTGTTATTGTTACTACTCTAATATTATTATGATTATTATTATTATTATTATTATTATCATTATTATTATTATTATTATTATTATTATTATTATTATTATTATTATTATTATTATTATTATTATTATTATTATTATTATTATTATTATCATATTATTGTATATTATTATTAATTATTATTATATCATTATTATTATTATTATCATTATTATTATTATTATTATTATTATTATATTATTATTATTATTATTATTATTATTATTATTATTATTATTATTATTATTATTATTATTATTATTATTATTATTATTATTATTATTATTATTATTATTATTATTATTATTATTATTATTATTATTATTATTACTGTTAATATTATTACTATTTCTATTATTATCATTATTATATCATTATTATTATTATTATTATTATTATTATATTATTATTATTATTATTATTATTATTATTATTATTATTATTATTATTATTATTGTTATTATTATTATTATTATTATTATTATTATTATTATTATTATTATTATTATTATTATTATTATTATTATTATTATTACTGTTTATTATTTATTATCATTATTATTAGTAATTATTATTATTACTATCATTATTATTATTATTATTATTATTATTATTATTATTATTATTATTATTATTATTATTATTATTATTATTATTATTATGATTATTTTTATTATTGTTATTGTTATTGTTATTGTTATTATTATTATTATTATTATTATTATTATTATTATTATTATTATATATTATTATTATTATTATTATTATTATTATTATTATATATTATTATTATTATTATATTATTATTGTAATTATTATTATTATTATTATTATTATTATTATTATATTATTATCATTATTATTTATTACTATTATTATTATTATTATTATTATTACTGTTAATATTATTATTATTTCTATTATTATCATTATTATTATTATTATTATTATTATTATTATTATTATTATTATTATTATTATTATTATCATTATTATCAGTATTCGTATTCTTATTACTATTATTATTATTATTATTGTTATATTATTATTATTATTATTATTATTATTATTATTATTATTATTATTATTATTATTATTATTATTATTATTATTATTTTATCATTATTATTATCATTATTGTTATTATTATTATCAATATGGTTAAAACATGTTTTTAACATTTTTGGTGCATTTACTGTGATGTGCGACCGCCTTAGAAATGGCACAGTGGATGTTTTTTTTTGTCTCTCCCAAGTCTGATTAATGCCGTTATGGCTGCAATGATGATACAATCAACACAATCTTTAAACTAGCACCATAGATCTATGCTTCAAAGACACTGGCAGCATTTCACCGAAATGCACGTATTTGATATGTAAACATTACATAGTTGGGTGACACAATATAAACGAAATCTCCGTTTTCCGAATAACTTAAAATATAATACATGTATTGCATAACTTTGCATATAATTTGGCAGAAACTTGATCAAGTGCTAAAGAGCACACAATTTTGGTAATTTATATTGAAGGAGGAAAGAATAACATGAAATTACAAGGGATGGGCAGAAATGGACAATAATCTTAAAAAACCCCCGATGAAAATGGAAATGCCAGAAAATTACAGTATAGAGTATATTATGAACATGTGTTAATTATTGACAAGCACAAAATGTTTATAAACAGATGGACTTCTAATGGTATAGAATCTTCCATTGGCAGTTTAGGCATCATGAATTTTTTTTTCTTCAGAGCAAACATGTTTGAGACAATGTCATGCTCTAAATGACCGGGGGACTCGGTAGTCCAGAGGCAAGGTGTCGGCCTCTCAGCCAAATGGTAGTGGGTTGAAGAAGCCAACAGTTGACTCGATTTTTTTCGAGCAAAATCTACCCACAGCCCCTGGTCCATGTGGATGGGTCGACACCTAGTCTCATCGGTGACGGACGATAAATAGGAAGTCCCATGTGCAGATCACAACACTCTGTGCGTTAAAGATCCCTTGGCTGTTTACAGGACAGTCCGGGCAAAATTAAAGTCCTACCAAATTCCCCAAGATCACCTTAGTTGTGGATGTGGGTAAAATCAAACCAAATCAAAAACCTAAATGTCCTGCAATACACAATTTGATTCTCTTAAAGGTTAAGTGGAGTTAACCCTGACAGAAAATAACAACTTGCTGGCTTGCAGGCTGGTCTTGAAAAACCAAAGGCTAAGAGAGTTAACTCTGACAGAAAGTAACAAGGCCTGGTAGGGGGCTCAAGGTGGCAGCCCCACCATCTACCTAAGATACAGTGGGCTAATCCCCTGCTTATCTGAAACCTAACTGATGCAGAGAAATAAATATAATATATCCGGCTTGAACTTTCAACGACGAAAATGGAAACGAACACGGACTATGATTTTTGGAACATGGAACGTTAGGGCAGTAAATGGAAAAGAGTTAGAATTAGTTGAAGAAATGGAAAAATTCAAAGTAGACATTTTGGCTATTACAGAAACAAAGAAAAAAAGGACAAGGAATAGAAAATGTAGGACCAAATAATATTTTATTCTTCTCAGGAGTAGATGTCAAAGATAGAGCAAGAACAGGAGTAGGCCTCCTGGTGCATAATAGGCATGAAAAGCTACTAGAAAGCTTGAAATTTATAAGCCGACAGCTATTAGAGGTAAATATTAAACCAAAAAGGAAGAGAAATTAAATTATTAATAGCTTATGGACCAAATGAAGACGCTACTAAAGAAGAAAAAGATACCTTCAAAAACGATTTACAAATATCTGCAGAGAATCTTAAACACAAACAGGAACTAATGGTTTTAGGAGATTTAAACGCTAGAGTAGGCAACAATATTGAAACATCAGGAGGATTAATAGGTAAAGAAGGAGAGACAACAACTTCTCCAAATGGAGAGAGACTAATAGATTTTTGCCTAAAGAATAACATGAAAATAGCCAACACCTTTTTTCCTCATAAAGATATCCACAAATATACAAGAGTAAATGAAGACAGATGTGAAAAGTCAATGATAAACTACATAATAATTAGTTAGCAGCTCCCTTTTTTACAGTACATTGGATGCAAGAGTAAACAGAGGAGCAGAAATATTTAGTGATCATCACCTAGTGATTGCCAAAATGAGATTACTGACTGAAGAAAACAAACAGAAAAGGAAAGAGGAGAAAGCTACTTAACTCAAAATAAAGGAACTAAAAGCTAGTAGTAAAACAAGTATACAAATCTAGGATAAAAAGATTTATCAGTGAGAGACAGATGGATCTGAAAGATAGCACAATAGAAGAAAAGTGGCAAATGTATAAAGAAACACTCCTCAGTTGTACTGAAGAGGTCTGTGGTAGGAAACAAATTAAAGGAGATGGGAAAAGAACAGCATGGTGGAATGAGAATGTCAAAACTAAAATCAAAGAAAAGAAGGATGCCTGGAAGAAACACTTGCAAAAAAGAGACCAGAGGATAGGATAGATTACTTGAATAAAAGAACTATTGCCAAAGAGGAAGTTAGGAAAGCAAAACAGGAACAATGGGAAGAATTTGGACAAAGACTTCAAGAAAGCTATCAAGGGAATCAAAGCTGTTCTGGGTGGGCAATAAAGTGCATGAGAAAGACCAAAGCATGCCCAATACGACAAATTAAGAATGCCAAAGGAGAAATAATGAAAGAAGACAGCGAAATCATGGAAACATAAAGAAAGCATTTTCACCAATTACATCATCCCTCCAAAACGTATCAAACAAGGAGTAAAGATCAATTAGTAAGAGTATCAAGTAATCCAGAGGAGACAGCTGAAGATGTAAATATATCAATGGAAGAAATCCAAACAGCTATAAGAAAAGTGAAATTAGGAAAAGCCCCAGGAGCAGATCAAGTTTATCCAGAAATGATTAAAAACCAAGGAGAGCGCAGACAAACTACTACATGCAATATGCCAAAAAGAATGGAAGTCCAAACAGGTGCCAGATGACTGGAAAAAGGGAACTGTAGTACCAATACATAAGAAAGGATCAACTATGGAATGCTCAAACTATAGAGGGATATCACTACTTAGTGTTCCAGGAAAAGTATATGCCAGGATACTGGAAATGAGGTTAAGGAAAAGAGTAGAGGATCAGATTGAAGAAAATCAGAGTGGATTTAGACCAGGAAGAAGTGTACAAGGCCACATATTTACAATTAGACAAATAATAAAAACAGTCCTTGAGAGAAACATTGACTTGTACCTGTGTTTTATTGACTTCCGAAAAAGCATTTGACACTGTGAGGAGGGACGAACCATGGCATTCCTTAAAAGAACACAATGTAGAGCAAAATTTAATAGAAGCCATTAAAAGTTTTTACAATAAACCAACATGTGCAGTGAGAGTAGCTGGAAACATATCTGCAGAATTTGATGTTGATAGAGGAGTAAGACAGGGTTGTATCCTAAATCCTCTTTTGTTTATCACATTTATGGATTCAGTCGCACAGGCATCCTCAAAAATGAAGAAAATGAATGTAGGTATGTGGAAGCTCAAACCAGTAAATGTATCAATGCTTTCATTTGCCGATGATTTAGTTCTGTTTGGAAAATCAGAAAGTGACCTGCAGTCGAATATCAACATTATGAACAATGAACTAATTAAAAGAGGAATGAGAGTAAATGCAAAGAAAACCAAAACAATGCAAGTAACTAGGGAAGCTAAAACACAAAATCTTAAATTGGGCAGGAGAATTTAGAACAAGTTCAAAGTAATGATGATTAACTCAGAGGGAAAACTAAGAGAAGAAATCAGCCAGAGAATCAAAAGGCAAGTGCAATATATAACCATCTAGGAAAGGCTTTTGTAGGTAAGCAAGAAATGTCAACAAAAACGAAAATGGCAGTACACAATACAGTCCTACTCTCCTCTATGGCAGCGAAACCTCTATGGCAGGGAAACCTGGACCTTAGACAGTAGAGAATACAGTAAAGTACAGGCAGCTGAAATGAAATATCTAAGAGTAGTAGGGAAAACAAAAAGAGACAAAATCAGAAACACAAAAAGTAAGAGATCAAACCAAAGCAGATGGCATCAAAACTAAGATAGAAAAAATCAATTGAGCTGGTTTGGGCAAGTAAACAGAATGAATGACAATATAATAGCTAAATCAGTATACAGTGCTAAAGCCCAAGGTAAAAGACCAAAAGGCAGACCTTGGAGAAAGTGGGAAGAAGATGTAAAAGAGGCATTGAAGCATAGAAATTTAACTTTTAAGAAGGAAATAGAAAATACAGACAGGGCATCCTGGAGAAAGATCATCT
>JAXRKP010000410.1:0-7500 GCA_037039925.1 Doris montereyensis
GCCAAATGGTCCGCTGGGGAGTTACTCAGCGTAAGTCATCATTAGTTATATAGGTGATGTTTAGAAGTGGCTGACAAAGCTGACACCTACTGCAAAATGGTTGGCTGGGACACTAGTCAGCATAGATCATCATTAGTTACATAGATGATGTTTAGTACTGACTGATACAACTGACACCTACTGCCAAAATAGTCGGCTGTTAGCAATTAATTCCTTTAATGGTAGTAGTATGTTAGTGACATGAATGATATTAGTACATTAGTTACATTAGTGATGCTAGCACATTAGTTATATCAATGATGTTAGCACATTAGTTACAGTTTTGATGATAGCACATTAGGGATTCAACAGTTGTCAGCAACTTAACTACATTTGTTACATTAAAGATGTTAGTACATTTGTTACATTAAAGATATAAGTGAATTAATTACATTAATGATCTTAGCCCATAAAATACATTGATAATATCGGCAGATTATTTACGTCAACAGTCCCTGTAGTAACATCGTAGTGTTGTTGATAGGGAGATAAAGATGACGACGTTTGTGTCGATGTGATTTTGATCATTGAAGATGATGACGATAGTATTGTTGAAATTGTGCTCATTGAAGATGATGACGATAGTATTGTTGAAATGTGCTCATTGAAGATGATGACGATAGTATTGTTGAAATTGTTACTCATTGAAGATGATGACGATAGTATTGTTGAAATTGTGCTCATTGAAGATGATGACGATAGTATTGTTGAAATTGTGCTCATTGAAGATGATGACGATAGTATTGTTGAAATTGTGCTCATTGAAGATGACGACGATAGTATTGTTGAAATTGTGCTCATTGAAGATGATGACGATAGTATTGTCGAAATTGTGCTCATTGAAGAGGATGACGATAGTATTGCTTAAATTGTGCTCATTGAAGATGACGAGGATAGTATTGTTGAGATTGTGCTCATCGAAGATGATGACGATAGTATTGTTGACACTGTGATCATTGAAGATAATGACAGTAGTGTTGTTGACATTTTTATCATTAAAGATGATGACGATAGTATTGTTGACACTGTGATCATTGAAGATAATGACAATAGTGTTGTTGACATTTTGATCATTGAAGATGATGACGGTAGTGTTGGTGACATTTTGATCATTGAAGATGATGACGGTAGTGTTGTTGACATTTTGATCATTGAAGATGATGACGGTAGTGTTGTTGACATTTTGATCATTGAAGATGATGACGGTAGTATTGTTGACATTGTGATAGTTGAAGATATTGATGGTAATATTGTGCTCATTGTGAGGATTGAAGATATTGACGGTAGTATTGTTCTTATTGTGGGGATTGAAGATATTGACGGTAGTATTGTTCTTATTGTGAGGATTGAAGATATTGACGGTAGTATTGTTCTTATTGTGGGGATTGAAGATATTGACGGTAGTATTGTTCTTATTGTGGGATTGAAGATACTGACGGTAGTATTGTTCTTATTGTGGGGATTGAAGATATTGATGGTAATATTGTTCTCATTGTGAGCATTGAAGATATTGCCCTTTGTATTGTTCGCATTCTGATGATTGAAGATATTGATGGTAATATTATATTATTGTTCTCATTGTGAGCATTGAAGATATTGACGGTAGTATTGTTCACATTCTGATGATTGAAGATATTGATGGTAATATTGTTCTCATTGTGAGGATTGAAGATAATGATAGTAGTATTGTTGACATTGCGATCATTGAAGATAATGACGGTAGTATTGTTAACATTGCGACCATTGAAGATAATGGCGATTGTACGGTTGGCATTGTGATAATAAAGATGATGATGGTAGTGTTGGTGATAGTAGGATAGTTAAAATGATGATGGTTGTTTTGTTGATAGCGAGATGGTGAAGGTGGTGACAGTAGTATTGGTGATAGTGAGATGGTTCAGATGATTACAGTAGTGTGGGTGATAGTGAGATGGTTCAGATGATTACAGTAGTGTTGGTGATAGTGAGATGGTGAAGGTGGTGACAGTAGTGTTGGTGATAGTGAGATGGTTCAAATGATTACAGTAGTGTTGGTGATAGTGAGATGGTTCAGATGATTACAGTAGTGTTGGTGATAGTGAGATGGTTCAGATGATTACAGTAGTGTTGGTGATAGTGAGATGGTTCAGATGATTACAGTAGTGTTGGTGATAGTGAGATGGTTCAGATGATTACAGTAGTGTTGGTGATAGTGAGATGGTTCAGATGATTACAGTAGTGTTGGTGATAGTGAGATGGTTCAGATGATTACAGTAGTGTTGGTGATAGTGAGATGGTTCAAATGATTACAGTAGTGTTGGTGATAGTGAGATGGTTCAGATGATTACAGTAGTGTTGGTGATAGTGAGATGGTTCAGATGATTACAGTAGTGTCGGTGATAGTGAGATGGTTCAGATGATTACAGTAGTGTTGGTGATAGTGAGATGGTTCAAATGATTACAGTAGTGTTGGTGATAGTGAGATGGTTCAGATGATTACAGTAGTGTCGGTGATAGTGAGATGGTTCAGATGATTACAGTAGTGTCGGTGATAGTGAGATGGTTCAGATGATTACAGTAGTGTCGGTGATAGTGAGATGGTTCAGATGATTACAGTAGTATCGGTGATAGTGAGATGGTTCAGATGATTACAATAGTGTCGGTGATAGTGAGATGGTTCAGATGATTACAGTAGTGTCGGTGATAGTGAGATGGTTCAGATGATTACAGTAGTGTCGGTGATAGTGAGATGGTTCAGATGATTACAGTAGTGTCGGTGATAGTGAGATGGTTCAGATGATTACAGTAGTGTCGGTGATAGTGAGATAGTTCAGATGATTACAGTAATGTCGGTGATAGTGAGATGGTTCAGATGATTACAGTAGTGTCGGTGATAGTGAGATGGTTCAGATGATTACAGTAGTGTCGGTGATAGTGAGATGGTTCAGATGATTACAGTAGTGTCGGTGATAGTGAGATAGTTCAGATGATTACAGTAGTGTCGGTGATAGTGAGATGGTTCAGATGATTACAGTAGTGTCGGTGATAGTGAGATGGTTCAGATGATTACAGTAGTGTCGGTGATAGTGAGATGGTTCAGATGATTACAGTAGTGTCGGTGATAGTGAGATAGTTCAGATGATTACAGTAGTGTCGGTGATAGTGAGATGGTTCAGATGATTACAGTAGTGTCGGTGATAGTGAGATGGTTTTAGAGGATGACAATAGTATCGGTGATAGTGAGATGGTTCAGATGATTACAGTAGTGTTGGTGATAGTGAGATGGTTCAGATGATTACAGTAGTGTTGGTGATAGTGAGATGGTTTTAGAGGATGACAATAGTATCGGTGATAGTGAGATGGTTTTAGAGGATGACAATAATATCGGTGATAGTGAGATGGTTTTAGAGGATGACAATAATATCGGTGATAGTGAGATGGTTTTAGAGGATGACAATAATATCGGTGATAGTGAGATGGTTCAGATGATTACAGTAATGTTGGTGATAGTGAGATGGTTTTAGAGGATGACAATAGTATCGGTGATAGTGAGATGGTTTTAGAAGGATGACAATAGTATCGGTGATAGTGAAATAGTTTTAGAGGATGACAATAGTATCGGTGATAGTGAGATGGTTTTAGAGGATGACAATAGTATCGGTGATAGTGAGATGGTTTTAGAGGATGACAATAGTATCGGTGATAGTGAGATGGTTAAGGTGGTAACAATAGTATCGGTGATAGTGAGATAGTTTTAGAGGATGACAATAATATCGGTGATAGTGAAATAGTTTTAGAGGATGACAATAGTATCGGTGATAGTGCGATGGTTTAGAGGATGACAATAGTGTCTGTGATAGTGCGATGGTTAAGATGATGACAATAATATCGGTGATAGTGAGATAGTTAAGATGCTGATAATAGTGTCGGTGATAGTGAGATGGTTAAGATGATGTCAGTAGTGTTGTTGATAGTGACATGGTTAAAATGATGACAGTAGTGTTGTTGATAATGAGGCAAGGGTGATGGTGACAACAAACCTGGAGGTGATGACATGATGATGATGATGACGATGATGATGATGATGATGATGATGCTGATGATGATGATGATAATAATAATAATGATGATGATGATGATGATGATGACAGTTGTGTTGTTGGTAGTGAAACAACAACGACGATGATGATGATGATGATGATGATGATGATGATGATGATGATGATGATGATGATGATGATGATTACATTAAATGTACAAAGACGCCAGTGTCTGTATTCATTGTCTATCGTGTGAATTGCAGGTGGAGGCCCAATGAGGAACACTCTGAAAGAAGGAACTGCTACAAGAGCTAAGTCTGAATTCTGTAAAGACCAATACCCAGATCTCCACAATGAGAAAACCTTCTGCGCCAAACCTTACTATAAGAGCTCAGCTTGCACGGTACGTGCCACCATTTTGTCATCCGTGTTGTTTTAGTCATCAGTGTTGTTTTTGTTATCATTGTTGTTTTTGTTATCATGGTGTTTTTGTTATCATTGTTGTTTTAGTTATCATTGCTGTTTTTGTCATCATTGTCGTTTTTGCCATCATTGTTGTTTTTGTCATCATCATCATTGTTTTTGTCGTCATTGTTGTTTTAATCATCATTTTTGTTTTTGTTATCATGTTGTTTTAATTATCATTGTTGTTTTTTATCATCATTGTTGTTTTTTGTCATCAGTGTTGTTTTTGTCATCATTGTTGTTTTTTGTCATCATGGTTGTTTTACTCATCATAGTTATTTTTGTCATCATTGATGTTTTTGTCATTATTGTTGTTTATGTCATCAGTGTTGTTTTTGTCATCAGTGTAGTTTTTGTCATCATTGTTGTCATCAGTGTCGCTTTTGTCCTCTGTGCGGTTTTTGTCATCAGTGTTGCTTTTGTCATAATTGTTACTTTTGTCATCACGGTTGTTTTTGTCCTCAGTGTTGTTTTTGTCATCAGTGTTGTTTTTGTCATCAATGTTGTTTTTGTCATTATTGTTGTTTTAGTCATCATTGTTGTTTTTGTCATCAATGTTGTTTTTGTCGTCATTGTTGTTTTAGTCATCAGTGTTGTTTTTTTTTCATCATTATTGTTTTTGTCATCATTGTTGTCATCAATTGTCAATTTTCTAACTTCATCAACAACAAGAAAATTGTAGCCAAATTCGGTGTACGTTTTGTCACAAATTTGATTTTGTTGGTTGTATTATAACAAAAGGCTTATGTCACAAATTTGATTTTGTTAGTTGTATTATAACAAAAAGGCCTATGTCACAAATTTGAGTTTTGTTAGTTGTATTATAACAAAAAGACCTATGTCAGTCACATTTAAACGTTTTGATACAACAACAAAAAAAGAAAGAAAAATACTTACTAAAACTTTTATTTTCAAAGATCTGGACTACAAATGATTTGGCTCTAATTTGGCCTTTCACGTTGATTGATTTCTTGAATATATATTTTAGGCTAGAATTTAGAATGAGAAAAAAATACCTAAAGATGTCTTCATGTGGCATTATCTCAAAAATGCCTTAGTCTGGCTTTGGCCATTATGTTATACAAACAGACGATTTGCATTCTTGTCTTGACTTCACATTCTGGTTTTTTTTTCCAGCTGAGAACTTGAGAACTTTTTTTTTTTTTGTCTTCTCAAAACGAGTTTATATGTCGTCAGGGCAATATGACGTCTGAGCCGACACTTTCTATAACCAATTATAAAGATGGATTAGACTTATATACATATATCTATTTCTAACTATTCTATACTATGCTTTCACTAAGCTCATGTTGTTGTCGTTGCAGAGGGGGGTTGTTGGGTTTTAATTGTTGTTGTTGTTTTGTTTGGGTTTTTTGTTTGTTTGTTTGTTTAATATAACTGCTCTCTTTTTGTGGGTACCTCTGTAGTATTCAAGTATTCCTGTGTGTAACTCTATTCACCAAATATTGATATGTGTGACAATTAACTCTCCTTTTGTGGAGGACTCTGTAGTATTCAAGTATCCCTATGCGTAACTCTATCCCACCAAATATTGATATGTGTAACAATTAGCTCTCCTTTTTGTGGAGGACTCTGTAGTATTCAAGTATCCCTATGCGTAACTCTATCCCACCAAATATTGATATGTGTAACAATTAGCTCTCCTTTTTGTGGAGGACTCTGTAGTATTCAAGTATTCCTATGTGTAACTCTATCCCACCAAATATTGATATGTGTGACAATTCTCTCTCCTTTTTGTGGAAGACTCTGTAGTATTCAAGTATTCCTATGCGTAACTCTATCCCACAAATATTGATATGTGTAACAATTAGCTCTCCTTTTTGTGGAGGACTCTGTAGTATTCAAGTATTCCTATGCATAACTCTATCCCACCAAATATCGATATGTGTGACAATTAGCTCTCCTTTTTGTGGAGGACTCTGTAGTGTTCAAGTATTCCTATGCGTAACTCTATCCTGACAATTATCTCTCCTTTTTGTGGAGGACTCTATAGTATTCAAGTATTCCTATGCGTAACTCTATCCTGACAATTATCTCTCCTTTTTGTGGAGGACTCTATAGTATTCAAGTATTCCTATGCGTAACTCTATCCTGACAATTATCTCTCTTTTTGTGGAGGACTCTGTAGTATTCAAGTATTCCTATGCGTAACTCTATCATGACAATTATCTCTCTTTTTGTGGGTACCTCTGTAGTATCCAAGTATTCCTGTTCTCTATTCACAAATATTGATACGTGTGACAATTCCCCAGGGTGATGATGGAGGGCCGTACTTTTGCGATGACGGAGGTCGTTACTACTTGAGTGGAATCATGTCTCAGATCAGAGGAAACTGGTGTGGCCTCTTCTGGCCATTCTACACCAATGTCAACTACTACATTCCCTGGATTGAAAGGCACATGACATGAGATTCCAAGACCTTTTAATTCAACATCGTTATCACCGTCGCAACCTCTTGGTTTAAATAAAGGTTGAACATGACGTCACTAACTAGATTTTTATTGTCGTTTTCTTTGTTTTCGTTTGTCATGTTCTCTTAAAAGAAAACCGTGTGTGTGTGTGTGTGTGTGTGTGTGTGTATGTGTGAGCGTGTGTGTGTGTCTTAAATTGTTTCATCTTTTATTTAAACTCATATGAGAATGATGAGGGAACGGGGGCGGGGGTAGGCACAGACAGAGACTGAGGGAGAGAGAGAGAGAGAGAGAGAGAGAGAGAGAGAGAGAGAGAGAGAGAGAGAGAGAGAGAGAGAGAGAGAGAGAGAGAGAGAAATGAGAGAGAGAGAGGGAGAGAAGGGAGAGAGGGAGAGAGGAGAGAGAGAGAGGGAGAGAGGAGAGAGAGAGAGAGAGAGAGAGAGAGAGAGAGAGGGGGGGAGGGGGGGGAGTTAATGAAAGCAAGCAGAACAATGTGTTTTGCAGCAAATCAAAAGGATTAAGTATTCTGTTTAAAATAAACTTTA
>JAXRKP010000410.1:15000-25000 GCA_037039925.1 Doris montereyensis
TCCTTATCATGTCCTTATCATGTCCTTATCATGTCCTTATCATGTCCTTAGCATGTCCTTATCATGTCCTTATCATGTTCTTATCATGTTCTTATCATGTCCTTATTATGTTTTTATCATGTCCTTATCATGTCCTTATCATGTCCTTATCATGACCTTACCATGTTCTTATCATGTCCTTATCTACCCTTATCCTGTCCTTATCATGTTCTTATCCTGTTCTTATCATGTCTTTATCATGTCCTTATCATGTCGTTATCAGGTCCTTATGCTGTTCTTATCATTTCCTTATCCTTACCTTATTATGTTCTTATCATGTTTCTTATCATGTTCTTATCATGTCCTTATCATGTCCTTATCCCGTTCTTATCCTGTTCTTATCATGTCCTTATCATATCCTTATCATGTCTTTATCAGATCCTTATCCTGTTCTTATTATGTCCTTATCCTTTCCTTATCATGTTCTTATCCTGTTCTTATCATGTTCTTATCATGTTCTTATCATGTTCTTATCATGTCCTTATCATGTCCTTATCGTGTCTTTACCATGTCTTTATCATGTCCTTATCATGTTTTATCATGTCCTTATCATGTTCTTATCATGTTCTTATCATGTCTTTATCATGTTTTTATCATGTTCTTATCATGTTCTTATCCTGTCTTGATCATGTTCTTATCATGTCTTTATCATGTTCTTATCATGTCTTTATCATGTTCTTATCATGTTTTTATCGTGTTCTTATCATGTCTTTATCCTGTCTTTATCATGTTCTTATCATGTCTTTATCATGTTCTTATCATGTTCTTATCATGTCTTTATCATGTTCTTATCATGTTCTTATCTGTCTTTATCATATTCTTATCATGTTTTTATCATGTTTTTATCATGTTTTTATCATGTTCTTATCATGTTCTTATCATGGTCTCATCATGTCTTTATCATGTTCTGATCATGTTCTTATTATGTTCTTATAATTTTCTTATCAGGTCCTTAGCATGTTCTTATCATGTCTTTATCATGTGCTTATCATATTCTGATCATGTCTTTATCATGTTCTTATCATGTTCTTATCATGTTCTTGTCATGTCTTTATCATGTTCTTATCATGTCTTTATCATGTTCTTACCATGTCTTTATCATGTTCTTATCATGTCTTTATCATATTCTTATCATGTCTTTATCATGTTCTTATCATGTTCTTATCGTGTTCTTATCATGTTCTTATCATGCTTTTATCATGTTCTTATCATGTTCTTTTCATGTCTTTATCATGTTCTTATCATGTTCTTATCATGCCCTTATCATGTCTTTATCATGTTCTTATCCTGTTCCTATCATGTTCTTATCATGTCTTTATCATGTTCTTATCGTGTTCTTATCACGTTCTTATCGTGTTCTTATCATGTTCTTATCCTGTCTTTATCATGTTCTTATCGTGTTCTTATCATGTTCTTATCATGTTCTTATGATATTCGTATCATGTTCTTATCATGTTCTTATCATGTTCGTATCATGTTCTTATCATGTCTTTATCATGTTTTTATCATGTTCTTATGATGTCCTTATCAGATCCTTATCATGTCTTTATCATGTCCTTATCAGGCCCATATCATGTTCTTATCATGTCCTTATCATGCCCTTATCAGGTCCTTATCATGTCTTTATCATGTCCTTATCAGGTTTATATCATGTTCTTATCATGTCCTTATTCTGTCCTTATCATCTCCGTGTCTGTCCTCATCATGTCCTTATCAGGTCTTTATCATGTTCTTTTCATAACCTTATTACAGCACGTTTCAGGTAAAACACATTTCTGTTGTTACACGTTTCAGTTGTCACGTCATGTTTCTGTTGAAAGTGTCTGCTGGTGTTACACGTTTCTGTTGTTGAAAATGTCTGCTTTTGTTACACGTTTCTGTTTTTGAAAGTGTCTGCTGTTGTTACACGTTTCTGTTGTTGAAAGTGTCTGCTGTTGTTACACGTTTCTGATGTTGAAAGTGTCTGCCTATTGTTACACATTTCTGCTGTTTAAAGTGTTTGCTTTTGTTACACGTTTCTGTTGTTGAAAGTGTCTGCCTGTTGTTAATGTTACATTTCTGCTGTTTAAAGTGTTAGCTGTTGTTCACGTTTCTGTTGTTGAAAATGTCTGCTGTTGTTACACGTTTCTATTGTTGAAAGTGTCTGCTGTTGTTACACGTTTCTGTTATTACACGTTTCTGTTGTTACACGTTTCTGTTGTTGAAAGTTTCTGCTGTTGTTACACGTTTCTGTTGTTGAAAGTTTCTGCTGGTGTTACACTTTTCTGTTATTACACGTTTCTGTTGTTGAAAGTTTCTGCTGTTGTTACACGTTTCTGTTGTTGAAAGTTCCTGCTGTTGTTACACGTTTCTGTTATTACACGTTTCTGTTGTTGAAAGTTTCTGCTGTTGTTACACGTTTCTGTTATTACACGTTTCTGTTGTTGAAAGTTTCTGCTGTTGTTAAGTTTCTGTTATTACACGTTTCTGTTGTTACACGTTTCTGTTGTTGAAAGTGTCTGCTGTTGTTACACGTTTCTGTTGTTGAAAGTTTCTGCTGTTGTTACACGTTTCTGTTGTTGAAAGTTTCTGCTGTTGTTACACGTTTCTGTTGTTGAAAGTTTCTGCTGTTGTTACAAGTTTCTGTTGTTACATCTTTCAGTTGTTAAACTTTCTGTTGTTAAACATTTCTGTTGTTAAACATTTCTGTTGTTACATATTTTAGTTGTTACACATTTCAGTTGTTACACACATCAATTGTAAAACATTTCAGCCGTTACACATTTAAGTTGTTACACATTTTTGTTGTTAAACATTTCAATTTTTTTAAATTTCTGTTGTTACACATTTCAGTTGTTGCACGTTTCTATTGTTACACATTTTACACATTTCTGTTATTACATTTCTGTCGTTACACATTTCTGCCGTTACCCATTTCTGTTGTTACACATTTCTGTTCTTACACATTTCTGTTGTTACACATTTAATTTATTACACGCTTCATTTGTTACACGTGTCAGTTGCTACACTGTTCTGTTCTTGCACATTTCTGTCACTACACATTTCAGCATTACACGAGACACATATGACTTACGGTATTCTCTCTCTCTCTCTCTCTCTCTCTCTCTCTCTCTCTCTCTCTCTCTCTCTCTCTCTCTCTCTCTCTCTCTCTCTCTCTCTCTCTCTCTCTCTCTCTCTCTCTCTCTCTCTCTCTCTCTCTCTCTCTCTCTCTCTCTCTCTCTCTCTCTCTCTCTCTCTCTCTCTCTCTCTCTCTGTCTCTGTCTCTCTCTGTCTCTCTCTCTGTCTCTGTCTCTCTCTCTCTCTCTCTCTCTCTCTCTCTCTCTCTCTCTCTCTCTCTCTCTCTCTCTCTCTCTCTCTCTCTCTCTCTCTCTCTCTCTCTCTCTCTCTCTCTCTCTCTCTCTCTCTCTCTATCAACAAAAACGAACTCTCTCTTTCTCTTTCGCTCTATCAACAAAACGAAAGTAGATAACTTGAGAACGATGCCTCTATAAGACACGTACATGCAGTGCATTCACCGAGGCGGTCACAACAAAACGGTTGTACAGGACAGTCCTTGCTTTGATTTGATTTGATTTGTTTTACCCACATCCTCAACTAATGTGATCTCGTGTTTTTTGGTAGGATTTTTAAATTGTGCCCAGTTTTTTTATTTGATTTGGTTTCATTTACCTACATCCACAACTAATGCGATCTCGGGGGGGGGGGGGGTTTGCTGGTACTTCCTGTGAAAAGTCAAGGGATCTTTAACGCGCACAGAGTGTTGTGATCTGCACACGGGACCTTCTTCTGATCGTCCGTCTCCGTGTCGAACGATCAACGTGGACCAGAGGATAGATTTTACTATAAAAAAATCGAGACATTTTTTTCAACTGTCGGCAGGACTCGAACCCACGACCTTTTGGTTGAGAAGTCGAGCCCCCTGCCCCCCCCCCCTCTCACCTCCACCACCCCCACCCCCACGCAGTCCTGGTAACATTTTTTTTAAAAATCTCATCAGGAAATGCCAAGATCGCCTCAATTGTGGACATGGTTTATCAATCTTGTCAAAGGCTGTCTTTATCTTGAACTTGAAGGCAAATCAGCCAGCGACGGATCAATTTCAATGATTTTCAATACAAGGCATTACAGAGATGAAAACTACATAAATACCCATGGCTATCTGAGATGATAAAAACAAAAACAAAACAAAACAACAAAGCATACTAATACTAGATGTAATATCAATCGGCAAGACGAGAAATGATTTGGATAACAGATGTTTGCTTTGCTCACACCATATCACGCTTGAAAACGAGAAAATGATCCAAATTTAGTGCAAATCGAGATAACGCCATGTGACAATAGATTAGTTTTTGTTTTTGTTTTACAACGCTTTAATGCGTTGTGAGGTTTTTTTTTAACAATCTCTTGTTCCCAATATTCTAAGGTTTTGTGATTGTTTATTAATCTGTGATAATCAGTTTTATCAAGGTAGAGAACTCAAGGATGACAAATCTGACGAAAGCAGCTAGCAGCCGTTCCTCCAATGACATCGATATAAAATATGATAAGAGTAAGAGAGAAATAAAGTTTTGTACTGCACTGAGTTCCACAGCTCTGACCTTAGCAATATTGATATATAATATGGGCACCTGTTCAATCAATTTCAGACCAAAAAACGAATTATGGCCCGATTGCTGTTGACAATGTATCTCTGCGTGTGGGTATGTGTGTGTGTGTGTGTATATATATATATATATATATATATATAAGAGAGGGGAGACAGACAGACATACAGATAAACAGACAGAGAGAGAGACTGGCAGACAGAGAGAGGGTGGGAGATAACTGCAGAGACGGAGACAGACAGACAGACCGGGAAACAGAGAGAGAGAGAGAGAGAGAGGGAGAGAGGGGAGAGAGGGGAGAGAGAGAGACAGACAGACAGACAGACAGACAGACAGACAGAGAGACACAGAGAGAGAGAGAGAGAGAGAGAGAGAGAGAGAGAGAGAGAGAGAGAGAGGAGGGGGGGAGATAAAGCGAGAAAGATTGAGAGAGAACGAAAGACAGAGAGAGGTAGGCAGACACATGGAGACACAAAGAGACTGGTATACAGAAATAAACATAAGACAGACAAAGAGAGAGACAAAGGGAGAGAGAGAGAGAGAGAGAGAGAGAGAGAGAGAGAGAGAGAGAGAGAGAGAGAGAGAGAGAGAGAGAGAGAGAGAGAGAGAGAGAGAGAGAGAGAGAGAGACAGACAGACAGACAGACAGACAGACAGACAGACAGAGAGAGAGACAGAGACAGAGACAGAGACAGAGAGTCAGAGACAGAGACAGAGAGTCAGAACAGAGAAACAGAGAGAGAGAACAGAGACAGAAAAAGGGGCAGATAGAGAAAGAAAAACAGAGAGAGACAGAGACAAAAAAAGGCAGATAGAGAAAGACAGACAGAGAACTCCACAAGAGAGACAGAGAGAGAGAGAGAGAGAGAGAGAGAGAGAGAGAGAGAGAGAGAGAGAGAGAGAGAGAGAGAGAGAGAGGGAGCCAGATAGACAGAGAGACAGAGAAAGAGAGAGAGAGAGACAGACAGACAGACAGACAGAGACAGACAGACAGACGGAGACAGAGACAGAGACAGAGACAAAGACTCACACAGAGAGACACAGAGACAGAGAGAGAGAGAGAGAGAGAGAGAGAGAGAGAGAGAGAGAGAGAGAGAGAGAGAGAGAGAGAGAGAGAGAGAGAGAGAGAGAGAGATGTCATGCACGAACGTTTGACCGACAGTCACATGAAAACTGTTATCTCTCACAGGCTGACAGACGCGATTTGATATCGAATCTTCGGTGTGAGTATCGGGTTTTTCCTCCACACTGCATAACTTTGTTGTTATAGAACGAGGAAGCCTGTGGAGAATTGTTTTTGATTTTGCTGAAATCTTACCTGGTTACACATTCTTTGGACTTAAGACGTTATAAGAATATTGAGTGTGCTTAGTATAGGATATTATTTGTGTTTGTTTTAAATAACCAAACAAAAACTACTTATTCTTCATCTCAATTTTCCAATTCAAGCTCCACAGAGAAAACCCATCTGTGTCAGCAAGCCTCTTCATTTAACTGCATTCATAAATTGGAAATGAGCGCTTCCACTTCTACTTCCCCTTCTACTTCCATTTCTACTTCTACCTTTCTTGCTCTCATCACCATGACAATTATTATTATTTTCTGGCAGTGCCAGTTGACGGCGTCTTCATCTTCCAAGGAAGTCAGGGCTATGTCTGTTCACAAGGTCGTTGTGGATGCGAGTACGAAGCCATTCGAAACCATCGTTGGCATGAGTCACTTTATGTCCTGTGCCGTAGCGTGTGTTGAGATGGACAATTTCAAGTGCCGTGGATTCCAACTGATGCTGGACAATTATATCCCATTATGTCGTCTGTTTGTCCGTTTAGTCAATGAAAGTTGGTGGAACTTGAACGGCTCGTACCCCACTCCTCCTCCTCCTCCAAGCAGGGTCGTGTATAAGGTTAGAAGTATGCGTAAGCATCTGTAAGTGTAAGGAAAGTAAGTACGTAATGCTATTTTGATTGTTTGTGTGTGTGTGTGTGCGTGCGCGCGTGTGCGTGTGTGTGTGTGTGTGTGTGTGTGTGGATAAAAGCACAAACGAGCCAACCACACAGGGGCGTGAAGTCACAAAAGTGATAAACGACATTCATGAGTGACAACAAGACAGACAAAACAAAACACGTGACGTTTCGGGTATAACCTTTCGTCAGACAATAATAACAATAATAGAGGAGGAACGTCTACACGATAAACTTATATATATTATACAAGTATCACACCGTCTATACTTTTTTTATGATTAGTGTATGTGGTCATAACTTGAGAATGAGTCTTGTCTGAAAGCCAATAGTTTGCAATGCAGAGCATAGACACTCGTTTTTATTCCTGTTGTGAGATCATTATATTATACGTGAAACAAGCCAGACTGTACATAATTTTTTGTGAGATTATTATATTATACGTGAAACAAGGCAGAGTGTACAATTTGTTGTGAGATCATTATATTATACGTGAAACAAGGCAGAGTGTACACAACTTTTTGTGAGATCATTATATTATACGTGAAACAAGGCAGAGTGTACACAATTTGTTGTGAGATCATTATATTATACGTGAAACAAGGCAGAGTGTACATTTTTTGTGAGATCATTATATTATACGTGAAACAAGGCAGAGTGTACACAAGTTTTGTGAGATCATTATATCATACGTGAAACAAGGCAGAGTGTACACAACTTTTTGTGAGATCATTATATTATACGTGAAACAAGCCAGAGTGTACACAATTTTTTGTGAGATTATTATATTATACGTGAAACAAGGCAGAGTGTACACAACATTTTGTGAGATCATTATATTATACGTGAAACAAGGCAGAGTGTACACAACTTTTTGAGATCATTATATTATACGTGAAACAAGGCAGAGTGTACACAACATTTTGTGAGATTATTATATCATACGTGAAACAAGGCAGACTATTTGAGCAAGGCCATTTTTGTGAGGATATTTCGGAAAGAGGACACAAAAGGACCAGACTGTGAGTAAGCACCTTTTTGGACCAATCAATGCTAGTGAGAACTTCAAAGGACCAATCGCTGCTAGTAACAACCTTTGTGAGCACTAATCACTGCTAGTGACAACAAGAAAGGACTGTACACAACGTTTTAGTGACAACTTTAAAGGACCAATCACTGCTGGTGACAACTTTTTGGGCCAATTATTATAGTGACAACCTGAAAGGACCAACCACTGCTAGTGAGAGCTTTAAAGGATCAATCACTGCTATTGAGAACTTTAAAAGACCTATTATATGCTAGTGACATCCTTAAAGGACCAACCACTGCTTGTGAGAACTTTAAAGGACAATTTACTGCTAGTGACAACCATTTTGTGGATCAACCATTATAGTGAGAACTTTAAAGGAGCAATCACTGCTAGTTAGAACCTTATAGGATCACAAGGCAAGTGTACACAACTTAAAGGACCAATTACTTATAGTGGGCAACTTAAATGACCAATTACTGCTTAGTGAGCATACCTTAAACGAATAATTGTTGCTAGTGAGCACGTTAAAGGACCGATTACTGCTAATCAGAACCCTAAAGGACCAATTACTGCTAATGTACACCTTAAAGGACCAATTACTGCTATCATACGGCACCTTAAAGGACCAATTACTGCTAGTGAGCACCTTAGAGGACCAATTACTGCTAGTGGGCACATTAAATGATCAATTACTGGTAGTGAGCGCCTGAAACGAACAATTACTGCTAGTGAGCACCTTAAAAGACCAATTACTGCTATTGAGGACACGAAAAGGACCAATTACTGCTAGTGAGCACCTTAAAGGACCAATTACTGCTAGTGGGAACCTTAAATGATCAATTACTGGTAGTAAGCGCCTTAAACGAACAATTACTGCTAGTGAGCACCTTAAAGGACCGATTACTGCTATTGGGCACCTTAAAGGACCAATTACTGCTAGCGAGCACCTTAAAGGACCAATTACTGCTAGTGAGAACCTTAAAGGACCAATTACTGCTTGTGAGAACTTTAAAGGACCAATTACTGCTAGTGAGCACCTTAAAGGACCAATTACTGCTAGTGAGCACCTTAAAGGACAAATTACTGCTAGTGAGCACCTTAAAGGACCAATTACTGCTAGTGAACACCTTAAAGGACCAATTACTGCTAGTGGGCACCTTAAATGACCAATTACTGCTAGTGAGCACCTTAAAGGACCAATTGTTGCTAGTGGGCACCTTAAATGATCAATTACTGGTAGTGAGAACCTTAAAGGAACAATTACTGCTAGTGAGCACCTTAAAGGACCAATTACTGCTAGTGGGCACCTTAAATGACCAATTACTGCTAGTGAGCGCCTTAAAAGACCAATTACTGCTAGTGAGCACCTTAAAGGGCCAATCACTGCCATTTTGCATCATAAAGAACCGCCCACTGCTAGTCAGCACCTTAAAGGACCAATCACTGCTAGTCAGCACCTTAAAGGACCAATCACTGCTAGTGAGCACCTTACTGAACCAGTCATCTGCGAGACATTACCTACGCACACACACACTCACACACTACTCCCCCCTCCTGCCCCCCTCCCCTCACATACACACACACACACACACACAGAGAATCTCAACAGGAATTCGTTTATGTGAATTGATCCAGTTAAGACAGGTGTGAAAGAATCAGCGATGATTCCTGTGATGGATTGAATGACTCTCAAATACATTAAACACGCTTATTGCTATTGCAGTGTACGAGTATTTTATTTAAACAATGTATTGTATAGCATGAGAACCAATGACAGCGATGTTAATTAACGTCGAATAGAAATAGACATGGTGAATTGAAATGAGTACAAGGGTGTTGTATATATTCGAATATCATATATTGTGCTTTCTAAATGAGGATTTGAGGAAACGTATTACTATTAGATCTAGTGTGAAAAAATGACTTTGAATAATATCAAAGCCACATAGGAACAAAGACGAGACAAGTACAAGGAATAGTCAGAGAGAAAAAAATCCTAGCAACCATGAGGGATCGAACTCGCGACCTCTGCGTTGGTACCCATCGCCTTGCCATGAAAAGCTGCTTAAGCGTAGTTAGCTCGGTTGGGTAGCACGCTTTCTTTTCATGACGAGGCGATGGGTGCCAAAATCGTGGGTTCGATCCCTATGGTGGCCAGCATATTTTTTCTGTCTATTCCTTGCATATGTCTCGTCTTTGTTCCTATATGTTTAATAGTATTTAATGGCATTTCCTTCACTTTCCCTTGCCTCACTCTTTGTCTCTATTAGATTCTTTTTTTTAACTCTAAATGTTAAGACGTGTTTTGGGACACACACACACACATACACACACACACACACATACACACACACACATACACAC
>JAXRKP010000410.1:30000-105000 GCA_037039925.1 Doris montereyensis
CAGCACTGAAGGAACACGGCGTCAAGCCTGCACACTAGAACTCCGTCGTGTGCTATGTATAGCGTGTCTGTCGTCGGGCGTGGCTTTCTGAATCTTCTGTCGGAAAAGCTCACGATCCGCTGCCACTCGTCGAGCAGGAGGGGGCGGGGCGGGGGTGGGAGGGGCGACTGGGTAGTCCAGAGACAAGGTGTTGGCCTCTCAACCAAAATGTAAGAGGGTTCGAGCCCTGCCAACGTTTGAAAAATGTTCTCGAGATTTTTCGAGCGAGATCTACTGCTGGGGAATTTGGTAGGTGGAGATCGACTCCTAGTCCTATCGGAGACGGACATTAAAAAGAAGAAGGTCCCGTGTGCAGATCACAACACTCTGTGCACGTTAAACATCTCTTGGCTGTTTACTACAAGGCAGTCCAGTCAAAATCAAAATCCTAACATAAACCTTAGTTGTGGGTTATAGGTAAATTACATTTTTAAAAAGCCATTCGTCCTGCCTCCGTTGTTGTCGTTCGGTGTCAGTGTTATTCTATAGTACAAGCTGAAACCCCGCTCAATGAACAGGTTGTTATTAACACATGAAGATGTACACATAAAAAGACATGCCATTCCCACTCAATGCGCAAGTTATTATTCTAATCCGAGCCAAACCTCGGCCAAAAAAAATAGCTGTACATATCTCTAGATCTAAATTTTAAACCCTAGATGTAGAACTAGATCTAAGCGGGAATGCTTCCATAGTTGGGCACACTCTTCTGCTGCTAAAAAAAGAGAGAAAAGAGTTAAGCTAAATCTAGGTAAAAATTTGAGCATTATCTGTTCGCCGGTAAACTAGGGACAATGGGCATGGATGGGTCAACGACAGCCGAACTTTTCAAGGGCTTTGTAGGTTGTCGAAAAGTGTGGGGTTTGGCGGTGGTCGCAAATGAAATGAGTCAAATATCGTTTAAAGGAAAAAAAAATGTTGTTCAAATTAAAAATATATGCCTTAAACATGCACAAGGTAATACACAAAAGTAGTGTTAAAACATGCTTTAAACATGCACAAGGTAACATGCTTTAAACATGCACAAGGTAATACACAAAAGTAGTGTTAAAACATGCTTTAAACATGCACAAGGTAATACACAAAAGTAGTGTTAAAACATGCTTTAAACATGCACAAGGTAATACACAAAGTAGTGTTAAAACATGCTTTAAACATGCACAAGGTAATACACAAAAGTAGTGTTAAAACATGCTTTAAACATGCACAAGGTAATACACAAAAGCGGTATTAAAATTTGAGCATTTTCTGTGCAGCGAAATTTGGGAGCCTATTCTCACAATGTCGTGAAGTCTGCAAATACATATAGAGATATAGAACACAATAAAATAACATAAAAACACATACTAAGCTATATAACATATAGCAGATGGATTCAGCATGGAAGAAAACAAAAAGAATAGAAAAAGGAAAATAATTATAGTGTAAAGTCACCAGGACAGCTAGAATGGTGCTGAATCTTGGAAAACAACAAGTAACATCTGCAGAAAGCTGGATACCTTTCAAACCAAATGTCTCAGAAAGATCCTCAAAATATTTTGACCAAACACGGTATCAAACAACGACCTTCAAAAAGAACATGACTGGAGTCAATATCCCAGATCGTACCTTCAAAAAAAAAACATGACTGGAGTCAATATCCCAGATCATACCTTCAAAAAGAACATGACTGGAGTCAATATCCCAGATCATACCTTCAAAAAAACATGACTGGAGTCAATATCCCATGACTGGAGTCAATATCCCAGATCATACCTTCAAAAAGAACATGACTGGAGTCTATATCCCAGATTGTGAGGAGGAGGAGATGATGGGAAGCGGACTGATCACATCCTTAGGATGAAGGCTGATGCCATCCCTGAACTAGCTTTCAGGTGGACCCCTCAGGGAACAAGGAAGAGAGGAACCTGGAGGAGAAGCTTCGGAAAAGAGATGAAGACACAGGAATGGACGTGGGGGCAGATGACAAAATTGCATCCGAGTCTGATCGTGTTCAATGGCGATCCACTGTGTCGGCCTTATGTCCTGCCCAAGCACCACGAGGATAAGTAAATAAAATGTCATCAGAAAGCAATGGGGGGGGGTAAGATATATTGGGATACTTTGTGTGTTGCATTGACATTGACCCCGCTCACTGCTTGCGTTGATCTCAATGCCAGGTGAATCAAAAGGATGCAGCAAGATGAATGAAATGTAAAACAGTGAAAGTGAAAGGAAAGACGTAGAACCTACCAGCTGCAAGTGTCTACTACATACATAAATGTATGTATGATGTATGTATGTATCTGGATACACCAATATACAGATGGTAAAGTTAGCTTCTATCCTTCTTTCCCTTTCACAGATCAGTCATTATTTCAACGTCCTAATTCAATTGGCTTTGCTTTGTTTTTACAATTTCAGAAATAGAAAGAAATAAGAACATTCTTCCCTTTCTTTTTATACCTCTTAATCGCTTTTTCTACCTTTGTCGTCTTTTCTTTCTTTCTCCTCGTCCCCTCCCCTTTCAATTTCTCTGTCTTTATCTGTCTCTCTCACTTTGTCACTGTCTGTCTGTCTGTTTTGTATGTATGTCTGTCTGTCTGCTTCTCTCTCTGTTTCTGTCTGTCTCATTCTCTCTCTCTGTGTCTTTGTCTCTGCCTCTGCCTGTATGTATGTCTGTCTCTCTCTCTAGCTCTTCTCTCTCTCTAATTCTCTCTGTGTATTTTTATCTCTAGTTCAAGTAGTAGTTGTCTCCCCTCTCTCTCTCTCTCTCTCTCTCTCTCTCTCTCTCTCTCTCTCTCTCTCTCTCTCTCTCTCTCTCTCTCTCTCTCTCTCTCTCTCTCTCTCTCTCTCTCTCTCTCTCTCTCTCTCTCTCTCTCTCTCTCTCTCTCTCTCTCTCTCTCTCTCCTCTCTCTCTCTCTCTCTCTCTCTCTCTCTCTCTCTCTCTCTCTCTCTCTCTCTCTCTCTCTCTCTCTCTCTCTCTCTCTCTCTCTCTCTCTCTCTCTCTCTCTCTCTCTCTCTCTCTCTCTCTCTCTCTCTCTCTCTCTCCTCTCTCTCTCTCTTTCTCTCTCTCTTCCCTCCCCCTCCTCCTTCCCCCCTTTCTCTTCGTCTGTCTGTATGTCTGTCTTTTATCTATCTCCCTCATTTCACTCTTGTTTCTTTTTTTAATGTAATCAAATAAAATCCAGCAGCGAAATGTCAACCTGGTTAAAGAATATTATTTTATCTTGAGTTTGTTTTGTTTTTTTGTTGTCTTTGTAGACAGTTAAGACAGATTGTTATTTTTGCCTGTCGGAAACGTGTTCTCGTGAATTACAATCAATGCTGGGAAGAAAATTGTCTGCTATATTGATGACGGATTTAGAAGAACCATAATGGTTTTTGTAATGTAATGGTTGGCCAGAAATGCAAGCGACGAAAACGTAACTGATTTATATTCTGCGCCCGTTCCCAATACATGTACATATTTATTATACATGTACACGGCATGTATCTATCTACCTATCTATCTATCTATCTATCTATCTATATATCTATATATCTATATATCTATATATATATATATATATATATATATATATATATATATATATATATATATATATATATATAAAACTGTACACCTCAAACTTTGACCGCTCAAAACTCAAGAACTATTGCACACACAATCTCCATATTTCGCATATATATTTCAAATAGCCTGCTTTAGGGTCTTAGCGAACCAACTCTTGGGTTAAATCAGTATTTTTGATTGATTGGGAGGGGGGGATTCTTGTCGGCAATCTGCGATCCACAAAACTTTTTTTTCTATTGTTACTCATTCCTTCATTTCCGCCTAACCTAAGTATCGAATACTGTACCAATACTTGATATCACTCTGCACCCGGTAACCTATTACGTAGTTCATCGTTGCAGAAATAAATGTGGTGAAAGAGTAATCATAATCATCAATGTCTACGGGCATACTTGTATATATTTAATAGATTGGTTACTCTATATGTACATTTTTTATTCATTTTTTAAATTTTCTTCTTGTGTCTTTGTGACTGTCTATGCTTTTGATTTTCTCTGATTGCCTAAATCTGTATCTGTATCTGTATCTGTATCTGTATCTGTCTCTCTCTCTCTCTCTCTCTCTCTCTCTCTCTCTCTCTCTCTCTCTCTCTCTCTCTCTCTCTCTCTCTCTCTCTCTCTCTCTCTCTCTCTCTCTCTCTCTCTCTCACTCTCTCTCTCTCTCTCTCTCTCTCTCTCTCACTCTCTCTCTCTCTCTCTCTCTCTCTCTCTCTCTCTCTCTCTCTCTCTCTCTCTCTCTCTCTCTCTCTCTCTCTCTCTCTCTCTCTCTCTCTCTCTCTCTCTCTCTCTCTCTCTCTCTCTCTCTCTCTCTCTCTCTCTCTCTCTCTTCTCTCTCTCTCTCTCTCTCTTCTTTCTGTTATGAATTTTAACTCTAGTCTGTATGTTGTCTTTTTGTTGTTTTTGTTGTAGCTTACTACGTAACCACTTCCTGTATGTAAATTTAAACTTACTGCATTCACCACTTCCTGTATTTAAGCTTACTACATGGCCACATCATGTATTTACATGTATCTTACATTAGCTTTGATGGTGGCATTTCCACACTTGCGCACAGCCATGGGCTACTAGAACTGAGACAGACGTGTAATGGTTAGTGTGTTGTAAGGCCTACCTACTTACATGTCTACTGCATTGAACTACTACACTAGAGTTAACCACAGTAGTCTTTTCACGTACAGTGGTCCTCCTAAATGTCACTCTTAACTTTTTTCATCGGGTTTGGTGAATCTATGTAATAATAATAATAATAATAATAATAATAATAATAATAATAATAATAATAATAATAATAATAATAATAATAATAATAATAATAATAATAATAATAATAATAATAATAATAATAATAATAATAATAAAAGTAATAAAATAATAAAAATAATAATAATAATAATAATAATAATAATAATAATAATAATAATAATAATAATAATAATAATAATAATAATAATAATAATAATAATAATAATAATGATGATGATGATGATGATGATGATGATGATGATAATAATAATATCATAAATCCTCCTTTTCTTGATTATTCTCTTCTCTACTCGCTTCCTCTTTATTTCTCCTGTCTGGTTTTTTTTCCTTTTGTGACCACACTGTGTGGTGTATGTATATAAAGTGTATAGATATTCCTCGTTTGTTGTGTGATGAAAAGATTATACACGAAGAAGTGTCACATGTTTACTCTGCTTCTAGCTGTGCCAAAGCTATAATTTTAGGATAAACGCATGGAATGATGACGTAGTATGATTGGATGTCCCCCTAGTGCCAGAGACGTCGTGGACATCTGGATGTCTACGTAGTCTCTTTCGTGCAAATGACTTCAGCTGTTCTGTTTTATTTTTCCCACGTTTCATGCAGAAAATGATCTTTAGAAATCTTCAAGGTCGTTTGTGGCTGAGCTGAGCATATAACAACTATTTGGCTACCATTTGCTATCAGACCAAAGGTGATCTAGGTGTGTTGTTTTGGGGTTCGTTGGTTGCTTGTTTTGTTTGGGGGGGAGGGCGAGGGGTTCTGTGGTTGGGGGTGGGAGGTTGTAGGTTTTTTAAATTTTGCCCGGACAGCATTGGGACACTCCCAAAAGATCTGTAACTTTCACCTGCTCAGTTGTTATGATGACGTGTACACACAGGGCCACATTTCTGTCTCCGCTGGAACTGGAACTCTGTGACTGGAATGGACTGGACTGGACTGAGGAGACGGTGGAGGGAGGGGGCGGAGAGAAAGGGAGAAGGGAGGGAAGAGGGGGTGGGGGCTGAACTACCGTGCCTCCGTTAAGTTTCCTCCATTGTGGTGATCTCAGGGTGAGTTGAGAACAAACAACAAGTTAAAAATGAAGTGAAAGAATAAAAGGAATGACGTAGACCTACCATTAGCACCGCCAACTGCTCGCAATCCGAGGTGTTTCTACGGTGGCTCAAGGACTATTTTCTGACAAGGGTGACACTGGTGACAGGCAGTGATGATGATGATGATGATGATGATGATGATGATGATGATGATGATGATGATGAGGATGATGATAATTGTGATAATGGTGATGGTGATGGTGATGATGGTGACGATTATGATTATGATGATGATGGTGATGATATTGATGATGATGATGATGATGATGAAGAAGATTATGCTGATAATGGTGATGATGATTATGTTGATTATGATGCAAGTGACGATGATGATTATGCTGCTGCTGCTGATGATGATGATGATAATAATGATGATGATGACGATGATGATGATGATGATGATGATGATGATGATGTTGATGAGATGCAAATACAACGGATGTGCTTAAGCGATTCAATAGACTCATATAACTTGTATGCGACCACATCCTTCCTTGACATGTGATGATGATTGTGATGATGGTGATGGTGATGACGATGATGGTGATGATGATGATGATGATGATGATGATGATGATGATGATGATAATGAATACATACATACATACGTACGTACATACATAAATACATACATACATACATACATACATACATACATACATACATACATACATACATACATACATACATACATACATACATACATACATACATACATACACACACTATGCCAAATTATAATGAAGACGTTGTATGAAAATCATCTGGTACCACACGTCAAGAACCATCGAAGCAATATGGGGTGGGTAAGGAAGTAAGTAAGCTACGGTGTGGTAGGGGTAGGGGTACTAGTACTACTAGTCCACCCCAACCATTCCCTGTCCCAGATGCATGGCATGGCACGGTTTTTGGCATCTATGGATGTCCCGGCCAACACTGAACTCTTGACACTTGACATGCGCTACGCGACACCCTCACACGCCCCCATCCCTCCCCATTCCTTTCCTTTCCACCCACATCACATTTACCGGTATGTTCTTAGATCTAGAATCGTGATGGGGAAAAGGCGGGGGGGGGGAGCAGATGGATGTTCTGTGTGCTATGTGAGACAATTTTTGTTGTTGAGAGCACTTTAACTTTAAGCAAACAAACAAAAAATATGGCTCCAGGGTTTTGATTTTGATTTGATTTAATTTGATTTAATTTGGTTTGATTTGATTTGATTTGATTTGATTTGATTTGATTTGATTTGATTTGATTTGATTTGATTTATTTACCTACATCCACAACTAACTAAGGTGATCTAGAGTTTTTTGGTAGGATCTTTTTTAAATGTTGCCCGGACTGCCCTGTAAACAAACAGCCAATGGATCTTTAACAACAGGCACAGAGTGTTGTGATCTGCACACGGCACCCCTTTCTATCGTCGGGAGGGGGAGGGGGAGATTTTACTCGAAAAAAATTCAGAAAATTTTTCAACCGTTGGCGGGGCTCGAACCCACTACCTTTTGGCTCAACGGCCGATATTTTGCATCTGGACTACCGAGTGCCCTTTCCCTATGGAATCGCTTCACTGCCAGTCAAACCAAAAATGGATTTCGTTTGAGCCGAGGTCGTCGCACATCTTTCACTCGTTAAGATCGTGAGTTTTTTTTTGGGGGGGTTTTTTGGACTTCAATGAGGAAATAATCAGAGATTTTTTTTATTGATTTAATTAAGGAAAATAATCAGAGATGTTTTTTTATTGATTTAATTAAGGAAAATAATCAGAGATGTTTTTATTGACTTAATTAAGGAAAATAATCAGAGATGTTTTTATTGACTTAATTAAGGAAAATAATCAGAGATGTTTTTATTGATTTAATTAAGGAAAATAATCAGAGATGTTTTTATTGACTTAATTAAGGAAAATAATCAGAGATGTTTTTATTGATTTAATTAAGGAAAATAATCAGAGATGTTTTTATTGACTTAATTAAGGAAAATAATCAGAGATGTTTTTATTGACTTAATTAAGGAAAATAATCAGAGATGTTTTTATTGACTTAATTAAGGAAAATAATCAGAGATGTTTTTATTGACTTAATTAAGGAAAATAATCAGAGATGTTTTTATTGACTTAATTAAGGAAAATAATCAGAGAAGTTTTATTGACTTAATTAAGGAAAATAATCTGTGTGTCAGCCTTTATGTGCTGCCCAAGATCACGAGGATGTTTTTATTGACTTAATTAAGGAAAATAATCAGTGTTTTAATTGACTTAATCCCAGGAATAAAAACCTGGACGTGGGGGCAGATGGCAAAATTGGCATCTGATCGTGTTCAATAGCGATCCACTGTGTCAGCCTTTATCCATCTGTCTATCTAGCACCACGAGGATAAGTAAAAAAACGTAATTTAGGAAATTAATCATCAGATATTTTAATGACGAGGTATCGTTCAATCCCAGCTCGTTAAAAGTCGGGGGATTATAATATATATCCATCGATCTATAATATATCCATCCATCTTTCTATTCTATCCATCCATCTTTCTATTCTATCCATCTATCTTTATATTCTATCATCTATCTATCTATTCTATCCATCTATTTTCTATTCTATCCATCATCTATTATTCTATCCATCCATTTTCTATAATCCATCCATCTTTCTCTCCATCGATCTTTCTATTCTATCCATCATCTTTCTATTCTATCCATATTTCTATTCTAAATCCATCTTTCTATTATCTATATCCATCTATCTTTCTATTCTATCCATCTATCTTTTTTCTTCTATCCATCCATCTTTCTATTCTATCCATCATCTTTCTATTCTATCCATCTATCTTTCTATTCATCTTTCTATAATCAGATCTTTCTATTCTATCCATGCATCTTTTTATCCTATCCATTCATCTTTTCTATTCTATCCATCCATCTTTCTATTCTATCCATCCATCTTTCTATTCTATCCATCGATCTTTCTATTCTATCCATGCATCTTTCTATTCTATCCATCCATCTTTCTATTCTATCCATCCATCTTTCTATTCTATCCATCCATCTTTCTATTCTATCCATCCATCTTTCTATTCTATCCATGTATCTTTTCTATCCTATCCATTGACATCTTTCTAAAATAATCCATTCATCTTTCTATTCTATCCATATCCTATCATCTTTCTATTCTATCCATCCATCTTTCTATTCTTATCCATCCATGCATCTTTCTATCTATCCATTCATCTTTCTATCTATCCATGCATCTTTCTATCCTATCCATGCATCTTTCTATTCTATCCATGCGTCTTTCAATCTATCCATGCATCTTTCTATCCTATCCATGCATCTTTCTATTCTATCCATCCATCTTTCTATTCTATCCAGCATCTTTCTATTCTATCCATCTATCTTTCTATCCTATCCATTCATCTTTCTATCTATATCAATATCTTTCTATCCTATCCATGCATCTTTCTATTCTATCCATCCATCTTTTTATTCTATCCCATCCATCTTTCTATTCTATCCATGCATCTTTCTATTCATCAATCATCTTTTTATTCTATCCATCCATCTATTCTATCCATCCATCTTTTTATATCAATAATCACTATATCCATCCATCTTTCTATATCAGTATCCATCATCTTTCTATCCTATCCATCATCTTTTATTCTCTATATCCATGTATCTTTCTATTCTATCCATCCATCTTTCTATTCTATCCATGCATCTTTCTATATCCATCCATCTTTCTATATCCATACCAATCTATCTATCCATCCATCTCTCTATATCAGTATCAATCACTATATCCATCCATCTTTCTATATCAGTATCAATCACTATATCCATCCATCTTTCTATATCAGTATCAATCACTCTATCCATCCATCTTTATATCAATATCAATCCTATATCCATGCATCTTTCTATTCTATCCATCCATCTTTCTATATCAATATGTATCACTCTATCCATCCATCTCTCTATATCAATCCATTAATCATGCGTCTATCTATCCATCCAATTTCTATATCTATCAATCACTCTATCATCCATCTTTCTATTCTATCCATGCATCTTTCTATATCAGTATCAATCACTCTATCCATCATCTTTCTATTCTATCCATCATCTTTCTATATCAGTATCAATCACTCTATCCATCCATCTTTCTATATCAGTATCAATCACTCTATCCATCCATCTTTCTATCCATCCATCTTTCCAATCACTCTATCAATCCATCTCTATCTATCCATCCATCTTTCGATATCAGTACCAATCACTCTATCCATGTGTCTTTCTATATCAGTATCAATCACTCTATCCATCCATCTTTTTATATCAATATCAATCACTATATCCATCCATCTTTCTATATCAGTATCAATCACTCTATCCATCCATCTTTCTATATCAATATTAATCACTCTTTCCATCCATCTTTCTATATCAATATCCATCACTCTATCCATCCATCTTTCTATATCAGTATCAATCACTCTATCCATCCATCTTTCTATTCTATCCATCATCTTCCATCTATATCAGTATCAATCACTCTATCCATGCATCTTTCTATATCAGTATCAATCACTCTATCCATCCATCTTTCTATTCTATCCATGCATCTTTCTATATCAGTATCAATCACTCTATCCATCCATCTTTCTCCATCCATCCATCAATCACTCTATCCATCCATCTTTCTATTCTATCCATCCATCTTTCTATATCAGTATCAATCACTCTATCCATCCATCTTTCTATATCAGTATCAATCACTCTATCCATCCATCTTTTTATATCTTATCAATCACTTTCTATCCATCCATCTTTCATTCTATCCATGTATCTTTCTATATCAGTATCAATCACTCTATCCATGCATCTTTCTATATCAGTATCAATCACTCTATCCATCCATCTTTCTATTCTATCCATGCATCTTTCTATATCAGTATCAATCACTCTATCCATGCATCCTTTCTATATCAGTATCAATCACTCTATCCATGCATCTTTCTATATCAGTATCAATCACTCTATCCATGCATCTTTCTATATCAGTATCAATAACTCTATCCATCCATCTTTCTATTCTATCCATGCATCTTTCTATATCAGTATGAATCACTCTATCCATCATCTTTCTATATCAGTAACAATAAGTCTACCCATCCATCTTTCTATATCAATATCAATTGCTCTATCCATCCATCTTTCTATATCAGTATCAATCACTCTATCCATGCATCATTCTATATCTCCTATATCAATCAAACTATCCATCCATTTTTAGTCTATTCTATCCATGCATCTTTCTATATCAGTGTGAATCACTCTATCCATGCATCATTCTATATCAGTATCAATCACTCTATCCATGCATCTTTCTATATCAGTATCAATCACTCTATCCATGCATCTTTCTATATCAGTATCAATCACTCTATCCATGCATCTTTCTATATCAGTATCAATCACTCTATCCATGCATCTTTCTATATCAGTATCAATCACTCTATCCATGCATCTTTCTATATCAGTATCAATCACTCTATCCATGCATCTTTCTATATCAGTATCAATCACTCTATCCGTCTAACTACACACCCTACTATTCATCTACTTATCTCTATCTATATCTACGTGTCCCACCTTCCGGTTTTTTCTCTCTATCTTCTTATCTGTATTCGTGACTAACCAGAGACAGTGAACAGAATCAGATAATCAAAGACAGTGAACAAAATCAGATAGCCGAGTTTACGACTTCAAAACAATATGTATATTCTAGTTCTAATTTAGACACATTACATTTACATGTATGTATAATAATTATAGCAATCATAATACATAAGATTTGTATTTATTTAGCTGCAGACGTTATTTTCCCATGCACTGATGCAGAATGCAGATGACAGCGAAGCATTAATTACGTAAAAATTGTCCATGACTTTTAAATAGAAATGCTGTCTTCTTCTTCTTCGTCTTCTTCTTCTTTGTAATGGGACAAGGGTTGTTTTGGGCTCCGAGAAAGCCATTGAAACGGCGACAAAGTCGGTCACGACCTCAGCTGGCTTCGGGATCAGTTGTTGTAGGCCCTGTGGCTAAGTTCTTCGGCGATCTGGCGAAACCTACTAATTTAAATTACTAGATCTATGTAAAATACATTGCCGTATCAAGCGCTGTTCGGTGTGTAAATAACATATGTTTTTCCTATGGTCAAATCCTAATTTTGATAACGTGGGCAACTGAATTTTAATCTTGATGATGACGTGGCTGACTCGACTCTATTCATAATCTTGATGGCGTGGATGACTCGACTCTATTCATAATCTTGATGACGTGGATGACTCGACTCTATTCATAATCTTGATGGCGTGGATGACTCGACTCTATTCATAATCTTGATGGTGTGGATGACTCAACTCTATTCATAATCTTGATGGCGTGGATGACTCGACTCTATTGATGTAATCTTGATGGCGTGGATGACTCGACTCTATTCATAATCTTGATGATGGCGTGGCTGACTCGAAATTCATAATCTTGATGATGGCGTGGCTGACTCGACTCTATTCATAATCTTGATGATGGCGTGGCTGACTCGACTCTATTCATAATCTTGATGATGGCGTGGCTGACTCGACTCTATTCATAATCTTGATGATGGCGTGGATGACTCGACTCTATTCATAATCTTGATGATGGCGTGGCTGACTCGACTCTATTCATAATCTTGATGATGGCGTGGCTGACTCAACTCAATTCTAATCTTGATGGCGTGGCTGACTCGACTCAATTTATAATCTTGATGGCGTGGCTGACTCGACTCTATTCATAATCTTGATGGGCGTGGCTGACTCGACTCTATTCATAATCTTGATGGCGTGGCTGACTCGACTCTATTCATAATCTTGATGACGTGGATGACTCGACTCTATTCATAATCTTGATGATGGCGTGGCTGACTCGACTCTATTCATAATCTTGATGGCGTGGATGACTCGACTCTATTCATAATCTTGATGGCGTGGATGACTCGACTCTATTGATAATCTTGATGGCGTGGATGACTCGACTCTATTCATAATCTTGATGATGGCGTGGCTGACTCGACTCTATTCACAATCTTGATGATGGCTTGGACAAGACTCGATTCTATTCATAATCTTGATGATGGCGTGGCTGACTCGACTCTATTCATAATCTTGATGATGGCGTGGCTGACTCGACTCTATTCATAATCTTCATGATGGCGTGGCTGACTCGACTCTATTCATAATCTTGATGATGACGTGGATGACTCCACTCTATTCATAATCTTGATGATGGCGTGGCTGACTCGACTCTATTCATAATCTTGATGATGGCGTGGATGACTCGACTCAATTCTAATCTTGATGACGTGGATGACTCGACTCTATTCATAATCTTGATAGCGTGGCTGACTCGACTCTATTCATAATATTGATGGCGTGGCTGACTCGACTCTATTCATAATCTTGATGGCGTGGCTGACTCGACTCTATTCATAATCTTGATGGCGTGGATGACTCGACTCTATTCTAATCTTGATGGCATGGCTGACTCGACTCTATTCATAATCTTGATGGCGTGGATGACTCGACTCTATTCATAATCTTGATGGCGTGGATGACTCGACTCTATTCATAATCTTGATGATGGCGTGGATGACTCGACTCTATTCATAATCTTGATGGCGTGGATGACTCGACTCAATTCTAATCTTGATGATGGCGTGGCTGACTCGACTCTATTCATAATCTTGATGATGGCGTGGCTGACTCGACTCAATTCTAATCTTGATGATGGCGTGGATGACTCGACTCAATTCTAATCTTGATGATGCGTGGCTGACTCGACTCTATTCATAATCTTGATGATGGCGTGGATGACTCGACTCAATTCTAATCTTGATGATGGTGTGGATGACTCGACTCTATTCATAATCTTGATGGCGTGGATGACTCGACTCAATTCTAATCTTGATGGCGTGGATGACTCGACTCTATTCGTAATCTTGATGATGGCGTGGATGACTCGACTCTATTCGTAATCTTGATGGCGTGGATGACTCGACTCTATTCGTAATGTTGATGGCGTGGATGACTCGACTCTATTCATAATCTTAATGATGGCGTGGATGACTCGACTCTATTCATAATCTTGATGATGGCGTGGATGACTCGACTCTATTCATAATCTTAATGATGGCGTGGATGACTCGACTCATTCATTCTTAATCATGATCGCGTGGCTTGATGACCTGACTCGACTCAATTTTAATCTTGATGATGGCGTGGCTGACTCGACTCATATTCAGATCATACATAGCGAACAACATTGAGCTTCAGCTGAGATCGATTCTATATCAGAATTCAAGATGTTGCCATCGGGAAGAAGATATAGAGAGAGAGAGAGAGAGAGAGAGAAAGTGTCCAGAGAGAGAGAGAGAGAGAGAGAGAGAGAGAGATGTAAGAGAGAGAGAGAGAGAGAGAGAGAGAGAGAGAGAGAGAGAGAGAGGAGAGAGAGAGAGAGAAGTCTTTGATTATGGCTTTTTGTTTATTTACATATGTCATTACTTAAGCTTATTCTTCTAGTAAATACTCATTGGAAGAGAGAGAGAGAGAGAGAGAGAGAGAGAGATCTTTTGAGAGAGAGAGAGAGAGAGAGAGAGAGAGAGAGAGAGAGAGAGAAGAGAGAGAGAGAGATTCATAGAGAGAGAGAGAGAGAGAGAGAGAGAGAGAGAGAGATGTTGTTGTGTTCGTAACCATTGGACTGTGAATAATGCGCATTATGACTGTAAAGGTACCTACACATTTGTACTTAGAAGTGTGTGTGCATGTGATTTTGTTGTAAATGTTGTTTGTATGTCGTGTGTAAGACGTGCGTGTGTTTTGTAGCTTTTTATATCTCAACAGTAAAATTTATGTCTCAACTGTGTAACAAACAACAAATTGCCACTTATGGACAATAAAGAACTATTATTATTAATTAATCTTGATCATGGATCATGGCGGGCTGACTCGACTCAATTTTAATCTTGATGATGCGTGGATGACTCGACTCTATTCGTAATCTTGATGATGGCGTGGATTACTTGACTCTATTCATAATTTTAAAGATGGCGTGGATGACTTGACTCTATTCATAATCTTGATGATGGCGTGGATGACTCGACTTTTCATAATCTTGATGGCGTGGATGACTTGACTCTATTCATAATCTTGATAATGGCGTGGATGACTCGACTCTATTCATAATCTTGATGATGGCATGGATGACTCGACTCTATTCATAATCTTGATGATGGCGTGGATGACTTGACTCTATTCATAATCTTATGATGGCATGACTGACTGACTCTATTCATAATCTTAATGATGGCATGGATGACTCGACTCAATTCTAATCTTGATGATGCGTGGATGACTCGACTCAATTCTAATCTTGATGATGGCATGGATGACTCGACTCAATTCTAATCTTAATGATGGCGTGGATGACTCGACTCAATTCTAATATTGATGATGGCATGGATGACTCGACTCAATTCTAATCTTGATGATGGTGTGGCTGACTCGACTCTATTATTCATAATCTTAATGATGGCGTGGATGACTCGACTCTATTCATAATCTTCTAATTGTAAGCGTAAGCTGGGCACCTTAATTCGCGCGTTCATTACATCGTTCATCATCATAGTGCCTGTTTCATAGTGCACGACACCGACACCGCTTGCCATTGGTTTGAACGTATCGCTTCACTTTCACTTGGGCAGCTTGACTGAACTGACAATAAGCTCTAGATCTAGAAAGATTTTATGCGACATCAGTGACACCAAGACATGGTGGGTGATGCAGGGAGGGGATGGAAGTCACGTGTCAGCACATGTACCCACGGTAGTGATAAAAAAGCGGCGGGGGTTGGGTTGGGTGTCACGTGTCAGTATCACGATAGTGATAGTAAGTGTGTGTGTGTGTGAGGGATGGGATGGGTGTCACGTGTCAGTATCACGATAGTGATAGTAAGTGTGTGTGTGTGTGTGTGAGGATGGGATGGGTGTCACGTGTCAGTATCACGATAGTGATAGTAAGTGTGTGTGTGTGTGTGAGGGATGGGATGGGTGTCACGTGTCAGTATCACGATAGTGATAGTAAGTGTGTGTGTGTGTGTGAGGATGGGATGGGTGTCACGTGTCAGTATCACGATAGTGATAGTAAGTGTGTGTGTGTGTGTGAGGGATGGGATGGGTGTCACGTGTCAGTATCACGATAGTGATAGTAAGTGTGTGTGTGTGTGTGAGGGATGGGATGGGTGTCACGTGTCAGTATCACGATAGTGATAGTAAGTGTGTGTGTGTGTGTGTGAGGATGGGATGGGTGTCACGTGTCAGTATCACGATAGTGATAGTAAGTGTGTGTGTGTGTGAGGGATGGGATGGGTGTCACGTGTCAGTATCACGATAGTGATAGTAAGTGTGTGTGTGTGTGTGTGAGGGATGGGATGGACTCACGTGTCAGTATCACGATAGTGATAGTAAGTGTGTGTGTGTGTGTGTGTGAGGGATGGGATGGGTGTCACGTGTCAGTATCACGATAGTGATAGTAAGTGTGTGTGTGTGAGGGATGGGATGGGTGTCACGTGTCAGTATCACGATAGTGATAGTAAGTGTGTGTGTGTGTGAGGGATGGGATGGGTGTCACGTGTCAGTATCACGATAGTGATAGTAAGTGTGTGTGTGTGTGTGAGGGATGGGATGGGTGTCACGTGTCAGTATCACGATAGTGATAGTAAGTGTGTGTGTGTGTGATGAGGATGGGATGGGTGTCACGTGTCAGTATCACGATAGTGATAGTAAGTGTGTGTGTGTGTGTGTGTGAGGATGGGTTGGGTGTCACGTGTCAGTATCATGATAGTGATAGTAAGTGTGTGTGTGTGTGTGAGGGATGGGTTGGGTGTCACGTGTCAGTATCTATCACGATAGTGATAGTAAGTGTGTGTGTGTGTGTGTGAGGATGGGTTGGGTGTCACGTGTCAGTATCACGATAGTGATAGTAAGTGTGTGTGTGTGTGTGTGAGGATGAGATGGGTGTCACGTGTCAGTATCACGATAGTGATAGTAAGTGTGTGTGTGTGAGGATGGGATGGGTGTCACGTGTCAGTATCACGATAGTGATAGTAAGTGTGTGTGTGTGTGAGGGATGGGATGGGTGTCACGTGTCAGTATCACGATAGTGATAGTAAGTGTGTGTGTGTGTGGTGATGGGATGGGATGGGTGTCACGTGTCAGTATCACGATAGTGATAGTAAGTGTGTGTGTGTGTGTGTGTGAGGATGGGATGGGTGTCACGTGTCAGTATCACGATAGTGATAGTAAGTGTGTGTGTGTGTGTGTGAGGGATGGGATGGGTGTCACGTGTCAGTATCACGATAGTGATAGTAAGTGTGTGTGTGTGTGTGTGTGAGGGATGAGATGGGTGTCACGTGTCAGTATCACGATAGTGATAGTAAGTGTGTGTGTGTGTGTGTGAGGGATGAGATGGGTGTCACGTGTCAGTATCACGATAGTGATAGTAAGTGTGTGTGTGTGAGTGAGGGATGAGATGGGTGTCACGTGTCAGTATCACGATAGTGATAGTAAGTGTGTGTGTGTGGTGTGGATGGGATGGGTGTCACGTGTCAGTATCACGATAGTGATAGTAAGTGTGTGTGTGTGTGAGGGATGGGATGGGTGTCACGTGTCAGTATCACGATAGTGATAGTAAGTGTGTGTGTGTGTGTGTGATGGGATGGGTGTCACGTGTCAGTATCACGATAGTGATAGTAAGTGTGTGTGTGTGTGTGTGAGGGATGGGATGGGTGTCACGTGTCAGTATCACGATAGTGATAGTAAGTGTGTGTGTGTGTGAGGGATGGGATGGGTGTCATGTCAGTATCACGATAGTGATAGTAAGTGTGTGTGTGTGTGTGATGGGATGGGTGTCACGTGTCAGTATCACGATAGTGATAGTAAGTAAGTGTGTGTGTGTGTGAGGGATGGGATGGGTGTCACGTGTCAGTATCACGATAGTGATAGTAAGTGTGTGTGTGTGTGTGAGGGATGGGATGGGTGTCACGTGTCAGTATCACGATAGTGATAGTAAGTGTGTGTGTGTGTGTGAGGGATGGGATGGGTGTCACGTGTCAGTATCACGATAGTGATAGTAAGTGTGTGTGTGTGTGAGGGATGGGATGGGTGTCACGTGTCAGTATCACGATAGTGATAGTAAGTGTGTGTGTGTGTGTGAGTGGATGGGATGGGTGTCACGTGTCAGTATCACGATAGTGATAGTAATAAGGAGTGTGTGTGTGAGGGATGGGATGGGTGTCACGTGTCAGTATCACGATAGTGATGTAAGTAAGTGTGTGTGTGAGGGATGGGATGGGTGTCACGTGTCAGTATCACGATAGTGATAGTAAGTGTGTGTGAGTGAGGGATGGGATGGGTGTCACGTGTCAGTATCACGTTAGTGATAGTAAGTGTGTGTGTGTGAGGGATGGGATGGGTGTCACGTGTCAGTACATGTATCACGATAGTGATAGTAAGTGTGTGTGTGATGGGATGGGTGTCACGTGTCAGTATCATAGTGATAGTAATGTGTGTGTGAGGGATGGGTGGGAAAAGGTGTCACGTGTCAGTATCATGATAGTGATAGTAATGGGGTGTGTGTGTGAGGATGGGTTGGGTGTCACGTGTCAGTACATCACGATAGTGATAGTAATGGGGGGGGGTGAGTGAGGGATGGGAAGGGTGTCACGTGTCAGTACATGTATCATGATAGTGATAGTAATGGGGGGGGGGGTGGGGAGGATGGGAAGGGTGTCACGTGTCAGTACATGTATCACGATAGTGATAGTAATGGGGGGGGGTGAGGGGGGGGTGAGGGTGGGAAAGGACGTGTCAGTACATGTATCACGATAGTGATAGTAATGGGGGGGGGGGAGGGGTGGGAAGGATGTCAGTGTCAGTACATGTACCACTATAGTGATAGTAATGGGGGGGGGGGGGGGTGAGGGATGGGAAGGATGTCACGTGTCAGTACATGTATCAAGATAGTGATAGTAATGGGGGTGGGAGGTGGGATGGGGTGGGAAAACTCTTGAATTCACAGGTGTGTTTATTAGAAAAAAAGAAAGACAATTTTTCAACCTGTTGGGTACGAATCCATGACCTTTTGGTTGAGAGACCGACAACTTGTCTCTAAACCTCTGTGTTCCAAGCGAGAGAACGAAAGCCAAACCCATGTAAAAAGAGAAAGTACAAAACAAAAACAGAAAAAGAAAAGAAAAAAAGGATTGAAGGTTGAATAATAACATAACTCCATCTATATATATTATTATAATAATACATAAGTATATTTTATTTCATTTTATTTGTATCAGCATTTGGTTTCATAAATATATATACATAAATCAAACTAGTCAAACCATAACGCCACTTACACAACAACAAAAATATAACATGAGAATATCTACACATCGAAAACTCCGGGATAATTCCTAACAATGCCGACCTCGACATTCCACCAGACCAATGTTCTTTACATTCTCAGATCGACCGTGATAAACAGTAGATCTATTCTAGATCAAATCTTTGAAGCAAATGTACAATGGTGTATAAAAATAGACACACAGTCATGACAATTTCTAGACATTCAAGCCCAATTTCTAACTTTAATGGTGATTTTCTCAAACTGTACCTTTCCCTCCTTGAAAACTCAAAATTGCCATATAAAGCAGTTTTTACTTTGGTAGACATCATTTAATTTAAATAAAAAGCAAAATACCCAGAGATGTGTACAATCAAGATACAGTCACATCTCAATAGTTCAGACTTTGATAATCTGAATAGAAGGGCTGGGAACGGATTTTTTCTTCTTTCTTTGAACCTGATAATCCAGAAATTCCGGGTTCTGGTTCTGAACACCTGATTTTGGATCAAGTCAACAAAAAGAGTTTATCCTTCGATAAACCAAACACTCAACTGTTCGAGATTCTGAACCAATTCCGGTCCATCAAAGCCACCAGACCCTCTTATCGTCACTTCAGCCATTCCATTTAGCAATTTTCTTTGTCACTGACTGTCTGTCTCTTTCTCTCTCCTCTCACTGTCTCTCTCCTTCTCCTGTGTGTAACTAGAGAAACCTGAGGACTCAAAGGATGGGAGTCATGTATTTTTCAACAAGAGGGAGGATTTTTTGTTCCAACGGATTATTCCTGTTTCAGAATTCTCTGTAATAGCCTTCAGCCATACCGATTTAGGAATTTTTCCTACCCTAGAAGACATTGAGTTTAGACCAAAGAATGTTTTTCATTGTCTGTCCAAAGTTTCTCTCTATCACTGTCTCCAACCCTTCTCCAAGTATGAAATAGCAGACAGATTTCAAACCCTGACATCACAAGTTCAGCCACCAAAGGACGGTTGCAAATCCAGAAACAAAAGCACCTCAAATAGCTATTACTGAAATTCAATTCCTTGTTCAAAGTTCAAAAAGCCAGCCTCTTATCGTCACTTCCTGTCTTTCTTCTGTTCAGAAACCTGAGGGAGAGGGCAGACCTGTTTCAGCAATTCTCCCTCCTCTTTTTCCTACCCTAGAATGTTTCGCAAGGATATGAAATATCAGACATATTTCCGATTTTCCCAAAAAGTATGAAATAGCAGACATCTATTTCCAACTCTGCGGGACATCCTGTATTCAGTCCAAAACGGCTTAAAACAAAAGCCAACAAGACACAGTATGTTCAACGTTGTTCAAAGTTCAAATATATCCATTCATTTCTCTTCTGTTCACTGAGACGATGAGGCCAGACCACCCGCCTCTTTAGTCAGCAAGGATCGCAAACTCGTTGATTTCTCCAAGTCGGATGGCAGGCTGGACCTCCTCTGAATGACTGGGTGAAAAATAAAAAAATAAAAAAAACATATATATAAAATCAGTCAAAGACACACAAATTACAACCAACCTAAAATCTACGAGAAGATTTTTTAAAATCTTCTTGGGATGCAAGAAGCAGATTTCCCCTTTCATTAACTGTGAAAACATGAATAGTTGAAAGTAACCATTTTTTTTTCTTCTCGTAACAAACTGGAACCTGTAAGAGAGGTACCATTGAATGGTTCTATCCAAGCATGGTAAATAGTCAGTTTAAGACCGGAAGAGAGTTTTAATTTCCTTCTTTCTTTTTTAATATATTGTTTAAATTTACCCACATCCAAAACTAAGGCCATCTTGGTGTTTTTGGCAGGTAGGATTTTTCTTATTATCATCAGACTGCAATATAATCAGTAAAGGGAACCTTGACTTGCACATAATTTTGTGATCTGCACATAGACCCTACTTTTCATCATCCACCTCCGACGGGACTAGGTTTCGAACCACCTTCCTCGACCATGGGGGTGGGTTTAATTGGGAAAAAAAACCCTCGAGAAATAATTTGTCAACATATTGGCGGGCAACAAACCCATGACCTTTTGTTTGAGAGGCTGACACCTTTCCTTTGGACCACCAAGTCCCCACACATGTGAGAGAAAGAAAGCCCACGACTATTCATCTATTTCAATGTGACAGTACTGCGAAATACTATACATATACAATTTTAAGGAACGTATTTAGCCTAGTTCATAGTGCGCTCTCTTTTCACAGCGAGAGGATGAGTATCGACGCAGCGGTCACAAGTTCGATTCTACTAGTGGTAGTTTTTGCCTCATTGTCTCCTGTTTAAGAAAATTGCTGCCATTATGCACATGCACTAATATTAAACAATAATGAAAAATCATGTCAAACACATATTACATATTACGATGAAAATGAAAAACAACAGTCCAAAAACAAATCCAGACAGCAAATAGACAATAATCAAAACCCAAAACAAAAAGGCAATAGTCAAGAAAACCCAAAACTAGAGACAATGGTAAAAAAAACTTAAAAAACTAGAAGACAATAATCAAAAACTCAAAAAAAATTATTTTTTTTAAAAACCCGACATTAATTACAAACCAAAGCAAGAAGACAAAGATGAAAAACCCCAAAAAAGCCTCACTAGAATCCATGTGTGCCATAAATGGGTCATAGCTGATGGCAGGGTCATTCTGACCTACGGCAACGTTGTCGTTGGACTCAGCTTTGTTGATCTCAAATTTGATCCACTTGTAACGAGAGCACTTCCTTGCACCGGGGATGGATTGGATGAGATTCTGGATGACGGGGGTGGGACAAGGCAAAGAACTGTAAGCCGTTACCCTCTGTCGGCAAGACGTCAGCAGCCCTGGAGAAGCGAAAAGACAAATGATGAGTGTAGTAAGTAAAATATTAAAATCTAAAATGAAAAATGATTTCACTCTACCCATGGGGTTGATTTTGCAAGATTTTTAATTTCGTCGGAACTGCCTTTCTAAAGCAGCTATGGGATCTTTGACTTTGCACAGAGTGTTGTGATCTGCACAAGGATTTTTTTTTAAACCATCTGCCTCCGATGGGACTAGGTATTGATTAACCTATATGCACAAGAGAGGTGGGTTTTACCTAGACAGACAGACAGACAGAGAGAGAGAGAGAGAGAGAGAGAGAGAGGGAGGGAGGGAAGGAGGGAGGGAGAGAGAGGGACAGAGGACAGAGAGAGAGAGAGAGAGAGAGAGAGAGAGAGAGAGAGAGAGAGAGAGAGAGAGAGAGAGAGAGAGAGAGAGAGAGAGAGAGAGAGAGAGAGAGAGAGAGAGAGAGAGAGAGAGAGAGAGACAGAGAGAGAGAGAGAGAGAGAGAGAGACAGAGAGAGAGAGAGATATTCTTACGATTCATGGATTTTTTTATATTACTATAAGAAAGAACACATTCCTTCATTTTACATTTAACAGAGGTAGAGTAAGTGAGTAAGCCACAAGCATACCTTGACTTGTTCACGGCTTGAAGCAACAGGCTGTGGCATTCGTTGGGGTTGTTGGCTTTGAACACAATGTCAGAGTTGTCCTCCGAGGCTATTTCAAACTGAAAATCATAAAATAATTGTGACGGCAACGCACTTGTGACAGTTTTAAAATAACACTCCTCTTTAGTGTTTGTTTCTTGCTACTTCCAACTGACTACGAGAACAAGAACAGTAGAAACATAGAACAGCGAGTCATAAAATTATTCCAGTCCCACCTATCCCTATTATTCATTGCTAATTTTAAAACAGTAGTGACTGCCTAAATACTCGGTGCTCGGGGAGCAGAGAAAACGGGCATTTAGGCGAAAGTAGGTCAGGGGCAAGAGAGAGAGGAGAGAGAGAGAGAGAGAGAGAGAGAGAGAGAGAGAGAGAGAGAGAGAGAGACAGAGACAGAGACAGAGACAGGGAGAGATAGGACAGATAGAGATAAAGAAGAGGGGTGTTCACCAAGGGAGTTCTTCCTGGTTTCAGTATGGTGCAGAAATTCAACATTTACGGAAAAAAAACGTAATGCGATAAATAGGGACACCTGGAAACCATTTAGTTCTTTAGCACTAAGGTGGTGAGCGCACAGACGGGTTGACCATCACATGTCACGAAGACCCGAAGGCACAATGGATACAGCCAATGCAAGACAGGGGACAATAACACTGTTCACACCTTGTCCCTCGATCGCTATGCATGCCCGGTCTATTAAAAACTCCAGGTGATTGCATGCAACTTACGACATCAAGAAAGGGCCGTGGGCGAGTCTGAAATACTTCAATTCTAACAGCCCAGTGACAAACCAGTCATCCGATAGAACAAAGGCTGTGCTGTACAGTGGATGGAGTTATGAAGAGAAGACTGGTCTTCTTTATTACATTACAATGGATAGGTAATGAAGGGTGGTTACGATGCATGGCACAAGTTGCCAGGCATAGAAGCCCTATTAGCCAGGGGATTACATTATGTGTATGATAGAAAAAAGAATTTGTAATCAATCACAGATGTATTTTATGATAATTTGAAGAAAATGATACCAGCAGTTGCCGTTGAGACCGGGCATTTAGGCAAAAATCTTGGTTTTGAAACAGGTATTTAGAAGGGCAATTCATATATAAAAATTTAATTTCACTGAGATTGCGGGCATTTAGGCGAAACGGACATTAAGGCGGTGGGCATTTAGGCGGTAACTACTATATCTAACACCGACCAACAATGTTCTGTACAGACAGGACGTTGGCCTTTCAGCTAAAAGATTGTGAGTTCAAGCCCCAATGATCACCTTCTTAATTGTAGTTGTGGGTAAATCATATCAAATCAAATCAAATTTGTAAAAACTACGCAAAGGTCGTATAATAATAATAAGTCCAAATCAAAACCGTACCAAGGGACCTGTGTCCACGTCGGAAATCTTGCAGGTGTAGAGACACCTTGATTCCGCCTTGTGCAGACTGACGTAGACTCTGGTGATGCAGTAGCCGGCCGGGTAGATGGACTCTGGAGAGTGGAACACCAGACGGTCCGTCACAATCTACGACACAAGAGAGAAAGTCAATGAATGAAAAAAAAACCCAGTTTATAAAGCCCAAAAGCAGCAACGACTGTGGAGTGAAAGTCAAAAGTGACAAACGACAATATGAGTAACAACTCCAGCAGCGAAGAAGACAAATCAAACATATGTGACGTTTCGGGTATAATCCTTCGTAAGACAACGAACGAGTAACCTCTTCTCAATCATGCAGAGTAGCTTAAGCCTGCCAGTCAGGGCACCCGGTTTTCTTTATCATATCGTATCGCGTCAGAGGCTAGGTAAGTCGTTTGACCTTTAAAATTCTAAATTAAATGCCCCATAAATCATGCATGGAGTTTTAAATATGATTAAACCTACGATAAAAAATCAGGACAATGCACATATTCATTCATCAAACAAATATTTCAAATTATAGAGCTCCTTATCAATGGCCTTTTAAAAAGAATAAATAATTTTAGATTTTTTTGTGTAAAGTGTTCCATATTTTGACTGTTCTTATAATAATAAAAAATTATGTCTAACTGAAACAAAACTTCCTGTAATGTATATCTTGAACCTATTTCCCCAAATAAAATTTACATGAGAATAGTTGAAAAATGATTTATAATCAATTATCTACATCATGAACAATTTTATACAATTGGATAAGATCCCCCGTTTTCTTCTTAAAAGGGCAGTCAAAGAAATTTCAATGGTTCATCATATGACATATTACCATGTTCTAATTCTCTTAATGACCTTGTCTCTCGTCTTTGAACTTTTTCTACAAGAACTGATTGCCGTTTAAATAAAGGGCTCCTGATACAATTTCCATATTCCAGTATAGGTTTAATAACAGTTTATTTTGGTGATGATCATATTTCTTTTTAACAAAGTCTCAGCCCTTAATTATAAACATAAATCTTTATTGTCCATTCAAGGCAATTTTTCGTTTGACATAGTGCTTGGGAAATAGAAAACATGGAATATACATATGATTGCAAGAGATAGATAATTTTTTCTCATGTATCGAAATCTTTCGTAGTCGTCTGGTGCTTCTTCAAAATCTAGTACAAACAAAAGTAAAAGTTCCTTCAAGGCCATTGTGGCCCATAAAACTGGAGCATATCCAGTTCCGATAGCGTGAAGCGAAACAGGACACTAGTCTGACGCAGATTTTTACTCCCAAGCGAGTGCTTGTACCCATTTTGCACCTGGGTCAAGTGGGGGAAAATGCGTATTACGTGTCTTTCCCAAGGAGCACAACGTGACCTCATGATCCCCAGTCCGGCAGCCTAACCCCCTTGGCCACCGATACCACAAAATCTAGTACAGGCATTCCTTACAATCTAAACATCACCTCCGTACACTTCTTATGAAAGGTGCTTAACTCTGTTATTTTTTACTCTCACTGTACATGAATTTCTGAATGATATAATAAAGTGATAAAAATATATTCGCAATACAAGATGAATGTGCTTAGGTTCTCTCAGAGAAGCACCTTCCCTGAATGATGAACAAGGACATGAGAGCTGCCAAAGCTGAGAAGCGAGAGAAGAGGGAATGGACATGAAGATAGGAGGAAATGGAGGGACAAATGAGGAAATGGAGGAACAAATGAGGAATTGGAGGGACAAATGAGGAAATGGAGGGACAAATGAGGAAATGGAGGGACAAATGAGAAATGGAGGGACAAATGAGGAATTGGAGGGACAAATGAGGAATTGGAGGGACCAATGAGGAATTGGAGGGACAAATGAGGAATTGAGGGACATATTTTACCGACCAGCTCACTTTGACATTTTGATTTTACAACAGAAATTGCAGATAAGATTTATTTCACTAGGCATCTAACAAGAATCTTTATGCGCTGTCTACGCAGAATTAGAAAAAGAAGTACTACAAATTCAACACTCAATTATATTCTTTTCGAAGAAGGAAGAGTTGAAGCGCTTCAGGGGAATATTATCCGACTTTCTGTATTGAAAGAAATTAATGATATCGATAGTATTGCCACTTCAAATGCCGGAACATACAAACAATGAAGTGTTTCTTGACAAAAAAATAAAGAAACAAGGCGGGACAGGCTACCGATAAGCTGGGCAGAGGGACAAGTGACCTTTTGGGCGGACGAAGGGACGACTAAGATTTGGGGGCAAAGAGGGACAATTGGCAGCTCTTGGGTATGAAATAAAGATATTGAAGCCCCATAGGAACAAAGATGAAACAAATACAAAGAAATAGAGAGAAATTATCCGAATACAAAGAAATAGAGAAAAATTCTTTGGGCCCCAGACAGAATCGGGCCCGTGAACTCTGCCTCGACACCCATCGCCTTGTCAAGAAAAGAGAGCGCACTATGAACCATGCTAACTTCACTCCCATTCTGTCTTGGTGCACAAAGTTTGCTTTTTCCTCTTTATTCCTTTGTATCTGTCTCGTCTTTTTGTTCCCGGGGCGCTTCAATGTTATATACTTCATGTCCTTATTGATCACTTTCCCCATGTCCTTTGCCTCACTGTCTGTCTCTCAGAAATAAATGACATAACACCTCTCAGCACGCCACTTTGCAGACACGCTGTCAACATAGCTATTTTCACCATCTGTGCATTCTTTGATCTTTTATGCAGACATTGCAGGTACTGCTGAATGGTTAGGCTGTCTGATTTGAGATCATGAGGTCCCAGGTCCGAATACTAGAAAAGCTAAGAGGTTCAACATCGTGTTCCTCCACACGCATTTCCCCAATCGACCCAGGTGCACGTTGGATACAAGCACTAGCTTGGGAGTAAAATCCTGCATCAGACTAGCGTCGTGTCCAGGATATGATTATTACCACCCGTTCCGCTTCACGCAACAGAAAGCAGGATAAGCATCTGTCCCCTACCTGCCCTCATGGCATACTGAGCAAATGAAATGGGAGAAGATTTGAAAATTGTTGGCTTCTTTTTATGCTGAAAACAAATTCATGTTTAACAAAATGGTATCCCCTCAAATCTCAGATTGCACAAAATTTAATAAACAAAGTGAATGTAGGAAGAGTTACCTCTCCTATGCTGTGCAACGTGACATCCCCTAACATCATCGGAATTTTGGGCCGACCCAAAGAATCCAGCATCAAGGGTGGGATAATCTTTTTGCCGCCAGACTTGCTTTTCTTGGGACGACCCTGTAACGAATCTGAACAGGCAACAACGTACATACATAGAGATTATGTGATGAATATGAAAAAGCAGCAATGCACATAGATAGAGATTATGATATTTTTGTATGTCGTTTAGTTTGATTGGTTTCTTTGTTTGTTGGTTGTTTTATTTCTCTGTTTCTTATTTTAAATAATTTCAGAATAAATGCCTGTAGATTCAGGGTTTTCTTTAATTTGATTTTAATCTGTATCAACCCACATCCACAACTGAGGCGATTCTTTTTGAGAAAGACTTATAATCTTGCCCGGACTGCCCATGTAAACAGGTGATTAGACCTTGATGTGTCAACTTTAAAAAACTAGGAATGGACAAGTATGAATGTATCTTTATTTGTGTTCAATCGACTGTAGTCTAACATCAAATTTTGGTAGACTAGAAATAATAATAATAAGAACAAGAATATTAATAATATTTTTAAAAATAATAATTATAACAGACTTAACCTAGATATCTACTAGGATTGATATTGGTTTCTTCATCACCTTTTTTCTCCCCCCCCACATTCAATCCCCAGTGTTTGTAACCCTGGGAGGCCAGAACCCTACTCTAAGACAAACTGTAGATCCATAGACGAACCCCGGGCCTCGTTCATTCATGTCTACCAGTAGCAACAGTCTCAGGTTTCCATAGGACTTGCCAGAATGACCCTTTCAGCTGCCAACAGATGTTTACCATTCACTAGCCATGCACAATGGATCTCTTAAGTTATTATTCTCCATGCTCCAATAAGACTAAACATACAATCCGTTCAAGAACTTTTTGGATCGAGAAGATGGGGTCACCTTTAAAATCCAGGAAAATATTTGCTTCTCGTTTCTATCGTCAATGGGTTCACAAACTTTCACCTTGCAACCTAATGTACTTAGTGCTGTCGGTGGTCGAGTGGTTAGGCTGCCAGACTGACGATCATGACGTCCTACCGGGTTCGAATCCTGGCAAGGCCAGGCGCGACATGTGTTCCTTGGGAAAGACACTAAACATGTATTACTCCACTCGACCCATGTGCAAAGGTGGGTACAAACACTGAGGAGTAATAACCTCGTCATACTAGCGTCCTGTCCAGGAGGTGATTATTATCACCTGTTTTATTTCGAGCTATAGAAACCAGGATAAGCTCCGGCTCTATGGGCTGTAATGGCCTTGAAGGAACTGAACTTTACTTTACATAATGTATTTATGGCCACAAAGCAGTTTCGAAATCTGCTTTAAAATTTAAACGTAATCAAAACCTTTCCCTTGCATACTTTCTCCCCTCCCCAACTACTACATTAACACATCAGGTGAACAAAGCAGGATGTCACATCCCCTATGCAAGGTACTACAATTACCAAGCAGAATGTCACATCCCCTATGCAAGGTACTACAATTACCAAGCAGAATGTCACATCCCCTATGCAAGGTACTACAATTACCCAGAATGTCACATCCCCTATGCAAGCAAGGAATGTCACATCCCCTATGCAAGGTACTACAATACCAGCAGGATGTCACATCCCCTTTTTACGCAAGGTACTACAATTACCAAGCAAAATGTCACATCCCCTATGCAAGGTACTACAATTACCAAGCAGAATGTCACATCCCCTATGCAAGGTACTACAATTACCAAGCAGGATGTCACATCCCCTATGCAAGGTACTACAATTACCAAGCAGAATGTCACATCCCCTATGCAAGGTACTACAATTACCAAGCAGAATGTCACATCCCTATGCAAGGTACTACAATTACCAAGCAGGATGTCACATCCCCTATGCAAGGTACTACAATTACCAAGCAGAATGTCACATCCCCCTATGCAAGGTACTACAATTACCAAAGTCATGAACAAATGACATGAAATCATATATTGAAGCCCCATATGATGTTTACCCACATCCACAACTACAGTGATCTCTGGAGTTTTGGAAGGATATGAAAAGTTTGCCCGGACTGCCCTGCAAACAGCCAAGGGATCTTTAACGTGCAAAGAGTGTTGTGATCTGCACACGGGACATTCTTATTATTGTCCGTTTCCAATGGGAGTAAGTGTTGATCGACCTACCTGGACCAGGCGCGAGTAAAACTTTGCTCGAAAAAGCTCAAGAACATTTCTCAACCGTTGGCGGGGCTCGAACCCACTACCTCTTGGTTGAGAGGTCGGCACCTTGCCTCTGAACTACCGTGTTCCCCTCCATAGGAAGAAAGAGGAGGAAAACACAAAGGAAAAGACAGAAAAATAACCTCCATTCCATTGGCGCCCATAGATTCTTTTTCCCCAGTCTATTTCCGTGTATTTGACTCATCATTGCTCCTACTGACTTGAATATTATTTCATTTCACTGTTCATCACTTTCGACATGCCCCTCGCCTCACAGTTTCTCTTTAACAATTACCAAGGAGATCTTTGGCGGAATGCTGCTGCTTCCTCTTCTTGTCCGAGCCGGAACCAGCCGCGGGCAGTGACTGCGTCAGACCGACAGCACCACCGCTCATGCCTGGAGAGACACTCAAGTGTTGGGCTTGCGCTGCTTGACAGATTTTGATTTCGCCCGCCTTGCTCTGGTGTCGACCCTTCCTGAGCTGCTGTGACCTTTGCACTCCTTCCTGAAACTGGCGGTGTTTCCGTCTTCAGCGGCGTGCTTCCACTTTCGTTACTGGCTGGAACTGAAGCAGTTTTCGCAAGAGAAAGCGACGCTCCTCTTTAGCTTTGGCCAACTTTTCCTCCGTTCTCAATACTTCGTCACACACGGCAGCATTAACCTGATGAGATGAGTGGAGGGGGAGGAGGGGGGGGGGGGAAGGGAGGCAGCGGGAGAAAAGAAAGGGCAACATAAAAAAATATGTTTCCTATGTCTTTTTATAATTGCTTAGTTTTAAGGGGGCGGTGGCACCTGGGCTGGTGAGTTTTGGACCAAAGGTCGATTTTCTCTTCTTTGCATATTCAGGTAGAACGATCATTTATCTACAGGTTCACGGCAGAAAAATATCCATATGATGTATAATTGTTTTTACAAAATATTTTGTAGGTAAAGGGTAGGTAAAAAAAGTCAAAATTTTTACGTAAATTATCTTAACACTGACTGAGAAAACGGCAGTAAAAACCTGTATATTGGAGGTTAATCGCCAAATGTAGCAGCACACGATATTTTACCTCGTTTGTCGACGCCAATCCACGCATCTCCCGTAGCTGTGTCACATAAGAGGTGCTGTGCGTCAGTGTGTATGTAAACACGCGCACAAGCATAGGATATAGAGGAAAAAAACCAAAAAAATGGTCATTTCGGTCACAACAGTGCACATTAAACCTAGATTTATAATCCTACTTACTAAGTAACAATGCCAGAGACTGTCGAAAGAGTAAGGGGTTGCTACAACAAGGGAAACCCGTCTGAAGCGTTTGTTTTGTGTTATTTTCTGTTGATTTTTTTACTTGCATTTTCTCGAAATGTAGTTTTTCCGTGCTAAAATTCTATCTCCTCCGCCATTTACCGAATGATTTGTATTATATTTGCACACAGGTTCCTCTTGTCAATGTTAATGGAATGACGTCAGTTTCTTTTTATACATTGTAATTTTTTTGAGAATTATTTTTTAAAAAATAAAAACGCAGTTTTTGTACATTCAGCATTTTCAAAAATTCATTAAAAAAAAAAAACTATAAAAAAATATCGAAAAAATCCAACGTCACTCTTTAGATATTGAATGGAAAAGACGATCTGCACAGGTTTTCAGTGATTTTATTCATAACTAATGTTTCTATGGCAACCAAGGACACTACAAACTTTTCAATGATATAGGATGACTGTATTTTGACAGTTACTCATGTACATACTAAAAGCAAAAACCAAACTCAAAAGCAAAAAAAATCACTTCACAAGCACTGTTTTCTTCTTGCTAATGAATTGCTTTAAAAGCAGTACAGCGTGCATAAAATTTCTATTTTTTACATATTTGGGTAGAACGAGGTCGCTATGAGTGGGTTACAATAAAGTAATTTTTAAAAGCTGGGCATACATATGTAGACAAACAATTAAATGGAAGGTCACATGAAACAAAGAAGCGGCGACGACCAGGGATTTCAGTATGAGTCATCACAAATGAATTAATATCAATGCTCCTTAGTTTTGTCTTAATCCTAAACTGGACTTGTGGTGGGATGATGGTGTCAGAGTGCGTTTGCTGTTCATTGTGTTTTTGGATTGAATGATTGGACATGAGACAATAGAATAATTTAAAGTACACTCGTCACAAAAGACTGCTAGAGATTTTGGTTTAAATGAGTGTTTATCTTTCATCGTTTTGAAGAATGATGATAATGCAAAACCCAGGAAAGCATAAAACGAGATCGCCTTTAATCATAATTGCAGCAGAATATGTCATTTTGATTATCATGACAAATCCTAAAAAAAAAATGATGAACCGGAAACGGACTTTGTCCTGCAAAGTTGAGATGCTGTAAGAAATCAAAGTTTCATCAAGTCCCTCACAGTCCATACTACCAAAGCCTCAACCAGTGTCTACAGCGTGAAGCTGAACGGATGTGATAATAATCCCCTTCTGGGCAGGATGGTAGTCTGACGCAGATTTTTACCCCATGCTGCCTGTTACTGGTCCCCATTTACACTTGGGTCGAGCATATAATCAAATCTATCATAATATTTTCTCTACTTCATTTGTTTTCTCTCTTCATATCAGTAGGCAAAGCATAATTGATTGAAAAACTCATTTAAGTAGGCTTTTATGCACTATTATATTATACAGCATAAAATGTATTAATTACGTCTACTTACAAATATCATGTCTTTGATCACTCTTTTTATCCGAAGCAACTTCTTTGCATTTATTTCTGAAGTCGCACCAGCTAATGACCCCTTGACCTTACCAGGTGTTGAAGGCAATCTTGTCAGGAGAAATGGAAAAGAAATGTCATGAGTACACAAAGAAATTAATTTTATGACAAAGTGAATCGTTGTGTGTAGTGGCCTGTTATAAGTTTATAACAGTCTGATTTCTAATAACTTTGTATATTTTTTTCCTCATAAAAATGTCTAGAGGTAAAATGATCCCTGAAAAAGTTGTGAAGAAATGATCGCAACAGAGAGTAGAACAAAATCAGTTATGCAATATCTCGCTATTTACTGCATATTTTGAAAAACTATTCAGACATCTTAAAGATCTCTAAATAGCATAAAAATTTTTTTTAATTCAAGTAAAAACGGTTTGCCATACAGATAACAATCTAAGGTGTTATGGTTTCTATCTTTAGCATGTTGGTATTTTTCAATGGAACTGAATAAATAATAGTGTGTATATACTTTTATGCTGCTTCAGACTATATACAATACAAATATATGATGGAGTTTTTAAAAAACACTTACTCCGCTTTCGATAGCTGATTTAACAGTGCCTGACTTGGCTTCACATCCGGACTTGAAGTTGAAGCTGTCGCTGCACTGTTCGAAGCTAATGAACTCATCAATGCCGATACAGATGGCTTGACATCTACTGGCGCTTTTCTAAAATAATTGTAAAGAAAGAAATCTCAAATGGCTCCTTAAATGCAATAACACTAAAGAAAAGGTATGATACTGTTTCTGGTGATTAGCCTTCAAATCATGTTCACACTGTATTTTGACCCTTTTTTTTATCACACATATTATACATTATATTACTTCTCAACATGTAGGTTATAAATAAATCTGATGTGGCGCATAGAGCTGGAGGTTATCCCAACTGTCATAGTGTGAAATAGAATAGATTTTACTATCCAGTCACTGGTATCCATTTGCAACCAGTTGGGTGAAGACGGACATGACACATGTTGAGTGTCTTCAAAAGGAAACACAACGTCGTACCGAGCATTGGCGAGTTTGGGACCGAAGAAATGTGGATTTTCTGGGGTTTTTGTTTTTTACATATTCAGGTAGAACAATCATTTATATTATATACATGTATACACACAAGTTCTGGCTTGGACATGTCCATAGGACGTGTAAATAATTTGTTACAGAATATTTTGTAGGCAAGTAAAGTAAGTAAAGTTCCTTCAAAGTCCTTGATACCTATAGAGCCGAATGTTATCCTGGTTTCTATAGCGTGAAAATAACAGGTGACAATAATCACCTCCTGGCCAAGACGCTAGTCTGACGAAGATTTTTACTCCCAAGCTGGCACTTGTACCCATTTGCACCTGGGTAAAGTGGGGAAAAATGCATGTTAAGTGTCTTTCCCAAGGAACACAATGTCGGACCTGGCTTTGCTAGGATTCGAACTCGAGACCCCATGATCCCTAGTCTGGCAGCCTAACCGCTCGGCCACCGACGCCACTTTTTGTAGGCAAGGTGAGGGAAAATAGTCAAAACTTTGTCATCAATTTTACCCTAAAATTGAGTGAGAAGATGACACTGAAAAACTTTTGTTAAGAGACAACATTGGATTTGTCTGGCTATTGACAACAAGTTCAAGGTCCCAGAATATAGGAGAGAATGGAACATTGAGTGTTTCGAAGGTGAGAAATAGCTTTCATAACCCCCGTACTACAAGATTGCTGAGAAATCACGTGACTATAGGAATAACCAGCCTGGGCCAGCCGACCTCCGATTGGCTTTCAAGTCGTGCATAAAAGTATCTCTTTGACAGGGATTCATCACAACTCTGCCTAATGCTGACTGATGTAAGAGGCCAAAGGCAGAGGGTTGCCTCTCACACTCACAGGAATAGTCCAATAGAACAAAAAGCTGGTCATTCTGACTCCTACCTTTACAACAGTCCACATGTAAATCTTATTTTCAATCCTCTTTACATTAGTTACAATGCCAGAGACTGTTGAAAGAGAAAGGGGGCTGCTACAACAAGGGTTTACCCGTCTGAAGAGTTGTTTAGTGTTATTGTTGTATTTTTATTTCTTCATTAATTTTCCATTTTTCGTAATGCGTTATTTCACACTAATTAATGTTTAATCTCTTCCACCGTTATTTACTGACCAATTTATTTATGGTACACATATTGCTTTGTTTGTTTCTTTGAGGCAATCATGTCCAGTCTCTGGCACCGTTACCAATAGAGAGAATTGTAAATCTAGGTTTATATGTTAATGGTCATAATATTTTAATTTTTAAAAGTTGAAATTGAATGCTACGAACTTACTTGTGAGACTGGTGATGAGGTTGATGCCGATGCCATCGTCTCAATGTTTTCTTTTGACTCGGTGAGCCCAAGCTCAAGACCAAGCGCAGGTGAATCTGGTTGTGGTGTAGGCTATTCAATAGATCTAGATCTAGATCTAAACTAGATCTATATTAGGTGTAAATAAAGCTTTCATGTGCACATGTTCTTTAATATTCTGTTATGTTATAATGAACAGGTGATTATCTACGCCATTGGCAAGGCAATATGAATACAAAATATGGATAGATCTATAGATCTATATTTAGAATTTAGACTCTAGATCTAGAGATCTAGATCTAGAAATTATTCAGAAATTAATCTTGCTGGATGCTCAATCTCCACTTCCGTTTGCTTGTACAAAAAAACTCAATCTTGTTGGTATTGGCGTCGTAATTTTATTTATTTCCAAATGAACATAAAGGCATAACTCGTGTTCTTCCTCTTCAATATTTAAAAATCGACTTTGTGCTGAAGTCTACTTTCGATTCACCTTGATCTATCTACGTTTCGTTGGTAGTTTTTTCATTTTGTTTTTTTTTTCATCAACCGCTTGTGGCTTACAGGAAAGGGAACTCTCTACGAAAAAAATAGAATTGTAGGCATGTGAAATGGCGGCGCCCGTTATGCGTAAGTTGATTATAAGATCTAAAATAAAAATCAATCTATTCCAAATACTTGCATACGGATAATGCATAGCGTTGTTCTCTTTTGGATGATGCATCGTGCAGTAAATAAGTCTGTTTAGAACCATAATGTTCATACACTGCTAATATTGAAGTTTTCATCTTTCTATATCGATGGGGACTCCAGAGGCAAGGTGTCTGCCTCTCAACCAAAAGGTAGCGGGCTCATGCCCAGAGTGGGTTCAAGCCCTGTCCGCGTCAATGGTTGAACATTTTTCTTGAGGAGGTGGATCGACACTTACATTCTAGTCCCATCGGCCATCGGAGACGGACGATCGAAAGGAGGTCCCGTGTGCAAATAACAACACTATGTCTGTGCACGTACAACAAAGATCTCTCGGCTGTTTTAGTGTTTACCCTACAGAGCAGTTCGGACAAAATTATAAATCCTATAAAAATCCCAGAGATCACCTGAGTTGTGGATGTGGGTAGATTTAAATCAAATCAAACTAGATCTAGATCTAAGTCTACACATTATTTTATGGACGAGGCTATTTTCACCGTACGGTGATAATAGTTTGGTAGGCTATTTTCACCTCACGGTGATAATAGTTGGGTAGGCTATTTTCACCGTACAGTGAGGTGAAGTTTGGAAGGGTGTTTTCACCGAACTGTCACATTATTATATTATGTGCCTAGATGTTTAAGACCCTTAGATAACTTATAATACCTAAATTTTACATGTTGGTAATATTTTGCCTTTCTATGTGTTTTACTTTTAAAATGCTGTTATTATTTATTTCTTATATTTTATACGAATTATAGTGGAAGAATAAAAAGGAAACAGAAGCATGAGAGGAGTAGAGAGGGATTAACAGTTGTCAAGTGCAAACGAAGAGGTGTATGTGTGTGTGATATATATGCGTGTATGTATGTATTGTATTGTATTGTATGCCAATCAACTTTAGCAATAGTAAAATTCCTTTTAACGACGTCGTAAAAGACTTAGGGGTGTTTATTGATTCAGATCTTTCCTTTAGAAGTCAAGTAAATAACATCATCAGAAAAATGTGTGTATATGATTTTGAACAGACTTTATAAAATACGACACTTATTGTCTAAAGAAGTATCCATCCTCCTAGTGAATTCTCTTGTCTTGTCAAATCTTGACTATTGCAATGCACTTTTGGCCAATATTTCAAGAGATACAATGAAGTCCCTCCAGTCACAGTTTCTTTCCCGGCTTCTGATTGGCTGATACATACGGTGAAAATAGTCACTCCGTTATTTTATTATATTTACAGTCTAGTCATTTTAATAGTAATAATAGTTTTCTTTGTGTAGGTGTAGATTTAACTGTTGTAATAAATATTATACTGTAATTGCAATGAGGGCTCTAGATCTAGATTAATATAGCAGAGGGTTGGGTTTTTTTTAGGGGGTGAAAAAGTTGAGATTTGGTTTTTATTTCTTATATTTTATACTAAGTGAAGAACATGAGCATTTCAAGTGAGTGAACAAGTGACGAGAGACCCACTGACATGAACAGATCTTTCCCGGCTTCTGAGCAGTTCAAATGTCAATGACAAGGGACCGGACCAAGACTTTACTTTAGTAAACCAGACTGAGACGGAAACCAATTATATTTACAGTCTAGTCATTTTAGATTATAACTGATCTAGATTCTAGATCTAGATTAATATAGCAGAGGGTTGGTTTTTTTACGGAAAAAGTTGACATGAGCATTGTTACAAGGAAGAGCGCATGATTCATTTATTAATAAATATATTCAAATGTTCCTTTTACTGTTTTACAAGGAAGAGCAGTTAATTAAATAAATTACCTAATTTGCATTAATTAAATATATTAATTTGCATATATGTATATATAAAAAGTGTGTGTAGTTTGTGTATAATAATTGATTAACGTTGAGTAAATAGTAATAAATTGGCGAAAAAAAGTTTGTATCTAGATCTGTGTGTGGTACAATATACTTACTAAAAGACAAGAAAAGAAAAAACCCACCTGTTTTCCACACAGCCATAAAACCCACACAGATTCATATTTCTCATCACTATCATAAATATAGTTCAATGATGTCAATTGTCTTTTGTTTTATCATCCTATACTTTGAAATATGTTTGTTATATTATGCGTAACATGTATATATTGCGTTCGTGTGTGTAAATTATATATATGCATGTATCTTGATTTATGTTTATCCATGCATGTTTGAACGCTTTGAGCTTGATATATGTCAGGGTTGGGCGCTATACAAGAACTAGTTGTTATTATTATTATTTATGAGTAAGCATGCTTTAGTCTAAACCGTGTTTGTGGACAGCATGCTTTATAGGCGGCGGCGACTGTATTAGTATTAATCTTTAGCAGTCATTCATTGTTATTGTCTTCTTTTTCTTCTTTTTTTGTATAGCTCCTACTACTACTGGTAGGACCATGGCTATAGAGACGGGATTGGACAAAATTGGAGTGGCCACCGGTCAGCACCTTAACGTTGCCCTCACCACATCCTCTGATCCTCTCAGTGCGATTCAAGAATTTCAAAGTGTAAATGGCATCGATGCAGAAACTCTGAAGATTGCTTTGCCGTTTCTCGACTTGCACGGGATAAAACGCCTGACTTTGAGTTTGTCTATTTTTGAAACAATAAGAGACAGACTACTTCAGGTTTGTTCTTTTTAAATTTGACTTGGCCTTCTTTTTTGTTATACGGCATTAGGCTATATAGGCCGAATATTAATTACTAACGTTTGTTTTCTCATCACAGTTTAAGTTATTATAAAATGCTTTCATAATTTCGTGTGATGGAAAATGTCAATATCCCTCTGTTAGTTTTCTTAAGTACGTGTGGGTGCTATTTAATTGTGGGATGCGCCAGATTTATTTATACATCTGTCTTCTTCCATTACTTTTACTAAACATACTTTGCTCTTCGCTTCATCCGGTACGAGACTGGCAATAACCACACACGACATATATCTTGATTGAGAGTTAGAATAATATAGATCCCTTGCATTTGCTGCTGGGTTTTTTTTCTATTGTCTCTCCCAGCTAGAGGTATAGAAGGCAGATATGATCTATAGATCATAATAATTATTATTGATATTGCCTATTATACCTTGACACCCCCACCCCTCCCTTCTTTTTCTCTGTTTAATCTAATATCGAATGAGAAGAATCGAGATGGTCACGATGGTGTATCTAGATTGACTATATATCTAGATGGGGTGACATATTTTACCAGCACACACTCCTCTTAGTAAAACATAGATTATATGTATACGTTTCATTACATTGATGTATTAAAACAATGAACAACTAGTGACAGGAGATGTATTAAAATGTCAGCATAATATTGTAGATCTATAGGACTCCTTAACGCCTGTTCTGCGCTCTTGCCGGCCTAACCGTGTTGACCTCCTTAGTAACTTTGTCTCTATACACCGGTGCCTAACAGGTAGTTGTAGGTCAAACTTTGCTTGCATACGAGAGTGCTGGCCCAATCAGCTGAACGAAAATAGAATTACTATTGTTGTAGTCAATCTAGGCTCCTACACACCAATTTCAATCAGTGCTAATAACTCGCAAATGAAACAAAATATTACATAGTAATCGGACAGTACAAGTCTGCATTCTCTGGAGATCAAAGAAATCGAGCGACTCTCCTCGCAAGACATAGCGTCATTGAGTAACGTTAACAAAGACCTCGAAAAAGGATGACATGGAAAGGAATGATTTTGTGACCGGTTTACAAGATACACATTATTTTCTACTCTGAAAATACTTTTAAATGAAAATGAAAATAATGGCTGGAATAAAGAATTCATATACAAAATACATCTTGATTGACATTTTCTGTGCAAAAATGAGAACAAACATGCGAGACATGAATATATAAAATTCAAAGTAGTTCGTTTATTTACAATTTTCCCTTCGATATACAGGGTGGAGCCAAGCAGTATTTGCTGAAATGTCATTGGTCGATTTAGATTAACATAGATTGGTTTCGAGGATTGAATGGTGCTAACATCTGAAAAATCCATGTGTAGGCAGTGGCTGGTCAAAAGGATACAGTAATTTTTTCTATAAATTGCCCGTTTGAAAACCAAGATTTTCAAATGCCCGGTCTCAATGACAACTGCAGGTATCTTTTTCTTCAAAGTATCATAAAATGCGTCCGTAATTGATTAAATATTCTGTTTTTCTTTATCATACATATGTAATCCGATCGCTAATCTAATATGGCTTATGCCAGTCAACAATGTGCCAAGCATCACAACCACCCTTCATTACCTATCCATCGTAGAACTTAATGTACTAAACGTTGACCAATCTTCTCTTCATAACTCCCCCAATGTACAGTACATTCTTTGTCCCATTGGATCACTGGTTTGTCATTGGGCAATTAGAATTGAACAGTCTTCCAGACTCCGCCCACATCTCTTTCTTGATGTCATAAATGGCATGCAATCATCTGGCATCTTTAGACCGGATGCTCATCGCGATCGAGTGACAAGGTGTGAACAGTTTTATTGCTGTATTGGTCGTATTCAATGTGACTTGGGGTTTCAGGCGAGAGACGGTCAACCCATCCGCACGCTCACTACCCCAGCGTTAAAGAGCGTAATGGTTTCCAGGTTTCCCTTTTCTCGCATTAAATGTTTCGTACAGCTGATGACTTTTCCAAAAACAAACTATCTGGCTATAAATCTTTTTAACATGAGGATTATGAATCAAAGGAGTTGTATGATTTGTGTCAATTTTTTCACACATTGGATGAGTGCTTTCTTTATCCAGTTTTTCTCATCCATAATTGTATAATTACTTAAGTCAGGTCTCGTGATTAAATAAATGACGTGATATACAGTGTGGGTTATGCCAGTTAATGAGGAAGCATTGGATCAGGTCCTTTTTCTTTTTAGCCTCCATAGCAACAACTTGAATTTTGCACAACTACATACAAATCTACATCTTGAAAAAAGAAGAAAAAAAACAGGAAATGATTTTCAAAAGAAGCTTCAAATCCTGGACGAAACTGGCAAGTCACTAGGGAAACCCAACGTCACAGAAAATAGGCCTACCTCAAATTGTTGCCCCTGACCTACTTTCGCCTAAATGCCTGTTTTGTGTGCTTCCCAAGCACCGGGCATTTAGGCGGTCACTACTGTACTAACACACCACGTGGATGTAAAAATGTCACTGTCTCTCTTTCCTTCCAGTGCCCATCCCAAGGCAACGCAACAGCAGCCTTTTCTATTGTCCTTCTTTATTTTACATTTATTCTTCCTACAGAAAATCAACGACCTCTCGTCGCAGAGCGATGCAGACTCCATAAAAAAACTGGAAACCTTGTTGGAGAACAGCTTTCCTGCGATTAAAAATAAAGAAGTTCGACCCATAGTCATGGCGGTAATGAAAGCCTTGCCTAAGGTCAAGGACGAATATCTAGAACAGTTATTAGAGGACAAGGTTGGTATTCCAATTCCATGCTAGAAGTGAAGGAAATGACATTGAGTAATACTAAAGCCCCATAGGAACATAGGTCAGACAAATATAATGAATAGACCAAAAAATCCTGTCCACCATGGGGATCGAACCCTAGATCTGCGTCGGCACTCCATTTGCCTTGCCATGAAAAGAAAGTGTGCTACCAACCGAGTTAACTACACTCCCTAGTTCAGGGTGAGGAATTGTGGATAATTTTCTTTCGCCTCACCTCTAAATGTTGATCTGAGCCGATACCGACGATGAGTACAAATTTGACCCACTTTAATTTACGCTGCTAAACCGTAAAATTGCCGTTTTATAATGTAGATTTTTCTAAAGACAAGGAAGTTTTAGTATGTCATAGAGGGCAATTGTCCACTTTTAAACAAAATTCGGCTAGATCTTGAATTTGGAAATGTGTACTATTTGCCTCCTCATTTTATTTGTTTTGTGTGAACATAACTTTATGTTTTTGTCAATCGTGCTAGATATATATGCTTTTTTTGAGAGTGTTGCCATGTAGTCTCCATCTCATTTTCCAATTGTCATAATATGGCATGTTTAAAGGGTCCTGTCAAGCCATTTTTGCCCCAAATTGGACATATCTAGTCTATGGTATTAGTGGATAAAGCAGTTTATTCCCTTCACAATGATTGCGTAAAAGAAGCTCAGTATCGATTCTTTGAATTTATATTATACAAATTGTTTAGCAACAATGCAGGCCTATTTTCTCTGTTGCAATAAAAGCTAGAAACTTATCTAAAGTACTGCAAGTTGGTACTCATTGTGATCCTCACAATATACCCTATCAAAGAAAAAATCTTTTGAGTTATTGTTTTGAATATTGCCTTAGATGGCCCTGAAAATATGTGACATATTCCGCGCACCTGTTATCAAAAAGGTACCATCCTGACATGAGTAAAATGGAGCTGGGGCAGTTGAAACAGTGTCCATAAAAAGTAGTTGTGAGGCTCCTGGGGTTTTATGATGTTTCAAAGTATTATCCTTCTCTTTTCTTAGGTTTATGGGAGAAATAAGATAAAAATAACAGAATCAAAGAGAAAAATAAAAGATTTTCCCAAATGTCGTACTTTGTTCAATAATTCTACTTTTTTATTTCTCAACGTATCTTCTTGAAATTTGGCATGCATGATGGGTAGATGAAAACAAACAAAATCATCAGATGCTTTATTTGATAGGCATTATAGTTCTGTGAAATTTGAATGTTTTGCATAATATTTTTGTATATTTTTTTTAAATTTCTTATAAAACCAAAATGTGATTTGATCGAATTTAGATATTGTATAAAAGAAGGTTTGTGCAAATTTTTAAAGAAATTTGTCCAAAAAATGTGTAAGCCCATTAATATTGAACTTGTTGAAATTTTGGGGCAAAATCCAAAATGCTGTTCGTTTCCATGGCAACAGAGTCATGAGAAGAAGAAAAAACGACTAGATATTTCAACTCAGCATGCCATGTCCATTATACCTAAACATGAGTTGATAAGAAGAAAAGAGAAAATTTTCCCTACATAGTGATTTACGTCGCATGTTTCATACAATTAAATAAAATATGTTTATAAACCCTAATATTAAAGCCGAGTTTAGTAAGCATTTCTAAGTTATCTACTTTCCCTCATCTTTTTTCTTTTTTTGTTGTTGATTCATTTATGATGTTGCCAGAGTTGTACGCTGAGGCAGCCCCAGAGGTAAAAAGACAATTGTGGGAAAATAATCAAGCCCTGTTTGGGGACGAAGTGCAGCCGTTGCTAGCTCAGTACATCAAGGAAAAGGAGCAGTCCTTTGTATCGGCACGACGTCGCCAACTTGTCTTTCTTTAAAACGACCCCCAAACAGCGTCGCCAGAAGGAGATACTGTCTCAGCTACTAGAGATGATTGGCTCCAACGTCAAGCTGTACGACATGGTCTTGCACTTCCTCCGAACCTACTTCCTGCGTTCCCAACACTCATTATTGTACTCTGCGGTAAGACTTGCAAAAAAGTATGACATGGTCTTGCACTCCCTATGAACCTACTTTCTTCGTTCCATAACTATCATTATTGTACTGGCGATAAGACCTGCAAAAATTTTGATTGGTGACTTGGTGACGTAACAATGTGTTATACAGCAAAACAGTAAGGATTATTGAGCGTAGCTGGCCATAAACCTCAAACCATCTAACCTTGTATAGATGCACTGCTCTCATAGATGAAGCATAACACAGCCGTAAGGGCCTTGAAGAAACTTTACTTTTACTACTGGGAACGCCATTCTTATGAGTTTGCTAAACTACCATCGCACTTTTGTCAGAAAGGCCATTGGCAGACTTTTTGTTATGTCATTGATGAATTCTTCAAATCAAATTTTATCAATGTTTTCTGGAATATTACTGGCCGTTGTGCAAGTTAGAATTAGTCTGCGCTGTCAGTCTTTCTTCTTCTTTTTTGTGGTCGTAATGTAATCTTTTCACTATCATTTCTTGCCATGAAATTTTAAAAAACAGGTGTTGATAGGACAAGGATAATTGCAAGAAATCAATTGTACTTTCTTTCTTTTATTATAATTTTTTGTTTGTTTTTTATTAGAATAACTCTATAGCATTCAACATGATTATAATATGGTTTCAGGGTAGAACTTTTGATGGCTATCCATGACCTTGAGCTGAACGCCATCTGTCTGAGAGATCCCTGTCACAAGTTCACCTGGTGCGTAGATGCCTGCATCCGTGAGAAGACTGTCAATGTTTGGAGGTCGAGAGAGCTTCAAGGGTTTCTCAATTCCGTCAAGAAAGGCCAGGAACATGTTCTAGGTAAGCTGGCTTTGGGATTGATCAGGCTGTCTTCGTTTACTCACAAAATTGGTGGACAATCTCAATTCTCAGCTCCCTATTTCTCCCCCACACACACACACACACACACAATAAGTGTGCTAGTTCACTAACAGCTTTTAAATCAGGTTGTTCTCTCAAAATTTGTAACATTCATCTATTTGACATTGATTTGTCATTTTTTTCCAGAGACCTGTCCATGGTGCTCTCAGATCCCTTTATGATCAACACCATCCTGCAGTCGCTGATGAAAGTTCTCCAGTCCTGCGTCAATACAGACACATTACCTCGGGTGAGGATCAAAGCCAGATAGCTTTCATTGACAAATCTCATAGAGATGATCCTTCAGACTGTTTTTTCTTCCTCACAGTTGAGAGGAAAAGCAAATGACAAAGATTGCATCTCAATCATTATGCAAATGAGGATGTGAGGCTAAACTTGTGGATATAAGAGAGTTACAGGATAACTTGTGTATATAAGAGAGTTACAGTATAACTTGTGTAATATAAGAGTCACAGTATAACTTGTGTAATATAAGAGAGTTACAGTATAACTTGTGTAATATAAGAGAGTTACAGTATAACTTGTGTATTATAACTTGTGTATATAAGAGTTACAGTATAACTTGTGTAATATAAGAGAGTTACAGGATAACTTGTAAATATAAGAGTTACAGGATGACTTGTATATAAAGAGAGTTACAGGATAACTTGTGGGATATAAGAGTTACAGGATAATAACAGGTTGTTAATCAAGTTTTTTGTATAAATAAATCTATCCCCTGGTCCAGGTAGGTGGATCGAAGACGTAGTCCCAGCAGAGATAGTGTATATAAAGAGGAGGTCCCGTGTGCAGATCACAACACTTGTGCATATTAAAGATCCCTATAACTGTTTACAGGGCAGTCCTTGTGTATAAAATTTAAAAATCCTACCATAAAACCCCAGATAACTGTTGTAGTATTGATGTGGGTAAAACCAAAGCAAATCAATGCAAATGCAGAATTTATGGAGTTCTGGAGGTTGAAAGACTTGTAAATATAAAGATAGTTACAGGATGACCTTACATTATAGGATGACTGTATCAGATAGTTACAGGATGACTTGTAAATTACATTACCATGATTGTTAAATATAAAGTTACAGGATGACTTGTTATTATCATTACTAATGACTTGTATCATTACCAATGACTGTTATATAAGAGAGTTACAATAACTCTTGGACAGGTTAAATGCTATTTATTATTACCATTACCAATAATCTAACTCCCCTGGTGTTATCGACACCTATCATTAGAGATTAGGCGATGAAGATTTGTCCCGTGTGCATTATCACAACACTGTGCACATTAAGATCCTTGACTGTTTTACAGGACAGTCCGGCAAACCAAAAAACACTGAGCTCACTGTTGTAGTATTGATGTGGGCCCAAAGCAAATCAATGCCTGGGAGAATTTATGGACAGTGGTTGAAAGCTATTCAAGAGCCAAATTATAGTATGACTGATTTACCATCCATTACTAATACTGTTATTATTACCAATATACTGTTATCATTACTAATATACTGTTATCATTACCAATACTGTTATCATTACCAATAAATCATTAGGAATGCTATTATCATTATAATATACTGTTATAATTACTATTGTTATCATTACCAATATACTGTTATCATTACTAATTGACTTGTTATCATTACCAATATACTGTTATCATTACTAATATTTGTTTCATTACAATACTTTATCATTACCAATAGACTATTATCATTACCAATACTGTTATCATTATCAATATTATGATCATTTCCAATTTATTATTATTATTATCACCAATATTGTTATCTTATCATTATTATTACCATTACCAATATTGTTCCTCATTATTATTCTGTGTTTCCACTCTTCACTTATAGGACAACACTGAGCTACTGTTCTTGTGTTGGCCCAACATGGTGCTGGGAGATGATGGACTTGGTAGGTGATTTCCATCCAATTAAACTTTTCCCTCACTTGGGGGGGGGTTCTTAGGAAAAAAAAGAGAGTGTTTACATTATAATCTTGAAACTGTTGTAGAAGAAGCAGTGTCTTTTATTATTTGACTTGTTTCTTCTTTCTCTTATTCTATTTCTTCTTCATCTTCTTCACTACTTTTCCTTCTTACACTTTCTATCTTGTTCCTCATCATTCTGTGTTTCTTCATCTTACACTTTCTCTTTATCTTGTTCCTCATCGTTCTGTGTTTCTTCTTCATCTTAACTTTCTCTTTATCTTGTTCCTCATATTCTGTGTTTCTTCTTCATCTTACACTTTCTCTTTATCTTGTTCCTCATCGTTCTGTGTTTCTTCTTCATCTTACACTTTCTCTTTATCTTGTTCCTCATCGTTCTGTGTTTCTTCTTCATCTTACTCTTTATCTTGTTCCTCATATTCTGTGTTTCTTCTTCATCTTACACTTTCTCTTTATTTGTTCCTTTTTAATCTTCATCAACTTAATCTTGTTTTCATTCTGTGTGGTTTTCATCTTACATTTCTCTTTACTTAATTCTGTGTTTCTTCTTCATTTTCATGCGCCTAGTGGTTTCCAATAAAATGTAATTATTATTATTATTTTATTATTATTATTATTATTATTATTATCTTCTTCCTCTTTTTCTTTTCTTTTCTTCATCTTCTTTATCATTCTTTATAAATTTTATTTGTCTGTGGTTTTACTGATTTCAACTTTATATCAATATAAGTTTTATTTGTGTGGTTTCTTAATAACAACTTAAGTTTTATTTGTGTGGTTTTTTAATAACAACTTAAGTTTTATTTGTGTGTTTCTTAATATCAACTTAAGTTTTATTTGTGTGGTTTCTTAATATCAACTTAAGTTTTATTTGCGTGGTTTATTAATATCAACTTAAGTTTTATTTGTGTGGTTTCTTAATATCAACTTAAGTTTTATTTGTGTGGTTTCTTAATATCAACTTAAGTTTTATTTGTGTGGTTTATTAATATCAACTTAAGTTTTATTTGTGTGGTTTTATATTTTATATCAGCTTTAGTTCCATTTGTTATATATTCTATATCAAGCTATGTTTTTCATGTCTTATGTTTTACATTTTAACCCAAGTTTCATTTCTTATGTTTTGGTTTTTAACAAAAACAATTAGGACCCAACCTTCTTCACCAAGTTCTTGCCTTACATTGTGACTTTGATGGTGGAGGACCAGGTGCGATTTTTCTCCCATAAGATTCCTGGTGACATTGCTACACCTCCCACCTTGTCAGCCAGATATGTACGCCACTTGGATCGGCAAGGATTCTCTGGCCTGCCTGGTCGCCATGTACTACACTCTACAGGTTTGATGTCTGACGCTTTTTTCAGTTTACATCCATGACGGGGGGGGGGGGGGTTGTAGGAATTTTAAAATAGATTTTGCCCATACTGCCCTGTAAATAGTCAAAGGATCTTAACCTGCACAGAGTTTTGTGACAATTGAGAGAAAAAATTTCCAGTAAAATCTACACCCCCTTTCAAGACCATTACAGCCCATAGTGCCAAAGGTTACCCCAGTTTCTATAGCGTAAAGCGGAACAGGTGGTATAATAAACACTTCCTGGATGGGACACAAGTCTGACTCAGGTTTTTGCTCCCAAGCTAGTACGCATACCCTCATTTGCACCCGGGTTGAGTGAGCAAATGCATGTCGGGCGTCTTTCCCAAAGAACACAACGTTGGGCCTAGCTTCTTTTCTTTCTTAGGAAGTAGAGTATCAGATATTTTCAATATTGGTGTTTGTGAAACAGAATAGCCCCCTTTGCTCCACTGTGACGACTTATGGCCGATAGAGCTGGAGCGTATCTCCTTTATATCATGCAGGAGGACAGGATGGTTCATTGCCACCTGGACAGAGGATGCTAAGTCATGGCTGATGCAATGTACTCATTGCCACCTGGACAGGACGCTAGTTTGTCATGGCTGAGACTGGGTACTCATTGCCACCTGGACAGGGGACGCTAGTTTGTCATGGCTGATGCTGGAGGACAGGGGGACGCTAGTTTGTCATGGCTGATGCTGGTTCATTGCCACCTGGACAGAGGATGCTAATTTGTCATGGCTATGCTGGTGCTCATTGGCATCTGGACCCAGAGTTTGTCATCAGATCATGATTTCTGCCACCCAGGAGGCCTATTGGTGTTTGTGAAACAGAAATCGATGGCAAATTACCACATTGCCCCCTGAAACGGCATCATGCTCCAGTGACTCAAGGAAAGCGACAGGGATCACAATCGTATCAGCCACCTGGACAGGGGACGCTACTTTGTCTACTGGTTGTATGTCCTGAAAAGCTTCCATTGCATTGCCACCTGGACAGGATGCTGGTCATTCTGATGCTGTGTACTCATTGCCACCTGGACCCATATAAAAACTAAGGCAGGGATGCTAATTTGTCATGGCTGATGCTGTGTACTGTTATTGCCACCTGGACCAGGGGACGCTAGTTTGTCATGGCTGATGACTGGTACTCATTGCCACCTGGACAGGGGACGCTAGTTTGTCATGGCTGATGCTGGTCATTTCATCACGAGGACTTTTATCAGCTGTGCTGAAGCTTTTTTGTGGTGTTTGACCTGGCAGGGGCCTAATGGCTGATGCTGGTGCTCATTGGCATCTGGACCCAGTGGGAAAGTGCCTGTTGACTGTCTTACTCAAGGTGCCGGCAGCTCAGGTGATAGGCGTCTGGCTTACTTTAATCTTTTCCCAGGAGGCAGTTTGATTCCCAGTCTGGGAAGAATTTTCTGGCCCTCTCCTGTCGACCCAGCAGCAAAATGGGTAGCTACATCTATTCAGACTGGCAAAGCAAAGGTGGCGTGGAAATCGATGGCAAATTACCACATTGCACCGCATGCCCTAGACAAATCAGGACTCTACTTCTGATTAGCCTCTGCTCTCTCTGAGTATGGGACCTACTTTATTTTACTCAAGGAAAGCGTCTCTGTCCATACTTGGCATTTCAGGGATTTGAACCCTCAACCTCACAATCGTAAGCCTGGCAGCCAGACCAGAAAACACAAGGCCACCAACGCTGGACAGGGTACTGCTGTCTGTCTACTGGTGTACTGTCCTACTGAAAAGCTTCCATCTTGCATTGCCAAGTTTTCAGATCTACACAGTCCAAGCAAATAATGTGTCATTCAAAGTAAAGCTTTTAACTCTGTCTTGCCCTTGTATTTGATTTGATTTGATTTTACCCACATATAAAAACTAAGGCGATCTAGGGGTTATAGGTAAGATTTTTAAAATCTTTCCCGAACTGTCCTGTAAACAATCAAGGGATCTTTATAACGTGCACAGTGTTGTGATCTGCACGCAGGACCTGCTTGTTATCATCTGTCTCCAATGGGACCAGAGGGTGGGTTTTAGTTAGATCTTTGGGGTCGAGCAGCCAAACACGTTGCCTCTGTACCACCAAATTCCTTGTTCCTGTCATATACAAGTTTCAAAATTAACATTTTCTTCCTGTGGTTTTTCTTTTTTTTTGCAGTGTGGGAGGATGAAAGATCGGCCGTCGATGACGCAGATTCTACCTACTCATCCACTGTTTCCTGTCATCCACTGTGAGAACGACATGGCCTACAGTGACACCTTCCTGCATTGCCTTACGTCCTATCTCATCTACATGAAGGACGAATTTCATCACGAGGACTTTGTCAACGCTGTGCTGGAAGAGTTTTTTGTGGTGAGCATTACCATGCTGAATATGATTTTACCCATGTGTAAATGATCTTCTAATTTCAGTCTCTCTGGCTCTCTGTCTCCATCTGTCTGTCTGTCTTGTTGGCGGGTGTTTCGTATAGTGTAACGTCATACTTATTTCTTTTTCTCCTTTCACATCAACGGTGAAAGTCGCAAACCGTGTAAGTCCAATTTTTGGGTGTTTTGAAAAATTCGAAGAAAAAATTGCTGCACATTTTAATCTATTTCCACAGACATACACGGTTTGCAAGTGTCAAAAACTAGAACCCAATAGGGATACACATAGATGCTCATATGGTTATTATATGGGTTTTTTTATTGGTTCTTGTGCCACGGAATCCAAACTAGACGAAACATAGGGGCTTCCTAATGTTAAAAAGCAGGAGGGGGGGGGGGAAGAAATTGGGTTACTAATATTTAGACTTACAGGGTTTCGACTTTCACCATTGATATGATTTTACCATGGCAAATTACTTTAATCTTTTCATTCCAGTCTCTCTGGCTCTGTCTCCATCCATCCATCTGTCTGTCTGTCTGGTGGGGAGTTTGGTGAAGCTTCATGTAATGTAAGGTCATGCTCCTTTTCTTTTCTTCTTTCACATCATGTTTTTCACTTTACTGTTTCCTTGAAATTTACTCTCTGTCTGCCTGCCTGTCTGTCTGTCTGTCTCTGCCTCCCTTTCTTGTGGGCAGTTTGCTGGCGCTGCTATTAGGTCCTATTTCTTTCCTTTACTTTTTTTACATTATATCTTTTATCTTGCTGCTTCCTCTTAGTTCACTCTGAGATCACCGCATATGCTGGACAGGGTGAATTTAAATCAAACAAGCTCTCTTTCTCTCTTGAATTCTCTTTGGACAGACAGTCTCTCTTTTTCTCCTTTTTCCCTTTCCCTCTCTCTCTCTCTCTCTCTCTCTCTCTCTCTCTCTCTCTCTCTCTCTTATCTCTCTCTCTCTCTCTCTGTGTTTGGACTCTCTCCTCTCCCTCCTCTCTCTCTGTGTCTCTCTCTCTCTCTCTCTCTCTCTCTCTCTCTCTCTCTCTCTCTCTCTCTCTCTCTCTCTCTCTCTCTCTCTCTCTCTCTTTATGAAATATGAACAGTAAATCGTAGAAAAGATTTTAAGTCACTTAGAAATAATTTGTGTTTCTTTGTATGAACCCTTTATACAGTGGGTGCTGTCATGTTCAAATCTGATCCTTGATAATTGTGTTACATTATTATGCTGAAGTTAATGAATTACTTGTAATTTACAATTAAAAGTATCATGATATTTGTAATTTATACTTATTCTACATTGCATGTACTCACTGTAACAAAACAAGTTTTCCTTTGTGGATAATACAATGCATTCAATTCAATTCAATTCAATAAGTCGATGCTCAGAGGACCTGATAAAAAAGATCGACTTGTTTAAAAAAAATCGATTTATGCAATTGTTCAGTTATCTCCCTCGATATGATTTTCACCATAATGGTCTTAGATATTATTACTGATTGATGTGTTCTCACATGCATGTGTTCTTTTGTTTGTTTTTTTTTGGCCACAAGGTCTGGTTCATTGAATGCAATGGTAAAATGCCAAGTGAAAGAGAGAAGGGGTGATGATGGAATAGTATGTATTATAGTAAGACTGCGCTTGTGATTAGATCTACGTCTTCAATTTTAAACCAATTGCCTGTTTTGTCAAGTGCTTTGCGGAGATACTTATAATAATAATAATAATAATAATCACGATGGCCAGTACACAACGACTGGGTAAGAGTAAGATCCTTGGCACCTCCACCTTCTACCTCCTGCTCCTCCTCCTCCTCCCACTCACATCAACACGGCACAATGTGTTACGTGTACTGTACTACACAGCATTTTGAACAAAGGAGGCGGCATAATATTCTCACCCACCTCTCGGCCTCCTGGTCGCAATAGTCACATCTCAATGCTGAAAATACCATGTAGACCTACGCTTATGTATTGGTGGCTGCCACCCATCTCCCTCAGCCTGCCCGCCGGCTTTCATTAGGACCGGCACAGCCACAACTGAATACGATCCACTTGGAGGGAGGGAGAGACAGACATAGCGCTAATAACAGGCCATATGGCCGACCACATGCCGGCACCTGAGCAGATTTTAACTTGCGCAAATGGGATCTTGGGATGCAGGGTGAAGTCAAGGGTTAAATAATCGTTACTAATACGGGTACTTTTTGTATTGATCGTTTTCTTATTTTGGCGTTGACGGCCATGGATGCCATTGAAACGTCGACTTATGCGTATTGTTTTTTTCATTCCTTTTTACCGACCACAGGCCGTGTCGTTAGATTCGGAAAAAACATTCACTTGAAAGGCAGTGTTTCTTAACCCGATGTCAACTTAAACAGTTTTTTTATGAAGTAAAAAATGTGTTGGTTGGGACTGTAAAACAAATTTGACTCATGCAACATTAACATCAATTTATGCAGCATCCACTGTATATATATATATATATATATATATATATATTCTGTATATATATATATATATATTATATATATATATATATATATATACATGTACTATATCGCATATCTTTTTACATACAAACAACCTAACCTTGTTACCATAAAATTTAACTGTTTGTGTTTAGTGGTAAGCAGCTGGAACCTCTATTTTCCGCTTGACCATTTCAGCCAGCGATGTCTCGGGAAAATGTTTTACAGCATCTGTTGCGCCTCCTAAAGAACATTCATTCTAAAATGCCCCGCCCTCGTTTGGAGGCCGTCATGGAAGAAATTGTTGCCATCAAAGACGTAAGTTTGTGAAACTGAACTTGTTTTAATAGTAGAACTGCCACCACATACGCACAATTCACTGGTCCTGAGCTCACTGTGCAGATCTGACATAGATAAGACTCTTTGTTCATTCATGTAGGGCTAGCTCGAGTCTTAGTAAATCTAGATCTAGTCGATCTTTATACCACAAAGTATGGGTTTCAACACATGAAAAATGAAAAGCGACTCCTGGTGCAGAGCTGTTCAAGGTCTCTAGTCATTACGAGAACACTTGAAACCTGGATCAGTGGCGGTGTGTGTCGTTGAATTCTGTGTTTTGGACAGACAGTCTAAATGTTATGACCCTTTGGCCACAAGTGGCCGGTGTGTGTCGTTGAATTCTGTGTTTTGGACAGACAGTCTAAATGTTATGACCCTTTGGCCACAAGTGGCCGGTGTGTGTCGTTGAATTCTGTGTTTTGGACAGACAGTCTAAATGTTATGACCCTTTGGCCACAAGTGGCCGGTGTGTGTCGTTGAATTCTGTGTTTTGGACAGACAGTCTAAATGTTATGACCCTTTGGCCACAAGTGGCCGGTCAATTCTGTTTTTGGACAAAAATGTTATGACTTTTGGCCACAAGTGGCTTTGTTTGAAAAACTCTGGTTTTTGGACAGACAGACAAAACAAGTCCTCTTTACATTCTTACATCTTGTTATGACCCTTTGGCGTCTACCAAAGTGATGACAAATTTGGACAGGCATTATATGAGTAGGGTTAATGTGTGTTTTTGGACATTACAGATTTCTTATCAACATGGTTGTATAATGACTTTTGTCACGGATTCACATTTCTCACTGCTGTCATCAACACAGTTTTATAATGACTTTTGTCACAAATTCAAATTTCTCACTGCTGTCATCAACACAGTTTTATAATGACTTTTTATGTCACAAATTCAAATTTCTCACTGCTGTCATCAACACAGTTTTATAATGACTTTTGTCACAAATTCAAATTTCTCACTGCTGTCATCAACACAGTTTTATAATGACTTTTGTCACAAATTCAAATTTCTCACTGCTGTCATCAACACAACTGCCTTTTGTGTTAATTATCTTCCTATGCTGTCAAACAATGTCTATCATCATGCATATTTTGTAGAACACCATAATCTTGTTGAGTATTTCTTGTTTATTGTCAGTTTATTTGGTGTGGCTGTCTATTGTCATTGTCATTATCCGCTGTTGTGTGTGTGTGGGGGTGAGATAAAGAGAGGAGACAGAGAGAGAGAGAGAGAGGGAAGAGAGAGACAGAGAGAGAGAGAAAAGAAAGAGAGAGACAGAGAGAGAGGAGAAAGAGACAGAGAGACAGAGAAAAGAGAAAAGGAAAGAGAGAGAGAGAGTTGGCTCTTATTGGTTATTTAAGATATGTCATCTATGTAATTTGTATCGTATTATATTATTTAAGAAATGATAATTTATATTTTCTTTGTGAAATGTAATGAAATTGTGATCTAATACAAATTTCCAAAGAGCACAGATAAAGATTTATCTTATCTTACCTTATCTTATTCTTGTCTCTATTTTAGCTGTCTGAGAGTGTGAAATCTGTGCTGGAACTCTTGCAAGACAAAATCTCCAACTATGAGCCCAGTTCTGTGCCCAGCCCTGAGAAAATGGATTCCCCGCTGATGAGTGTGCCAGCCCCGACTCCCGCACCTCACCGATAACGGATGCCCATTGAATGTTTGCAGTGTGTGGGTCTGTGTGCGTGGGAGAGAGAGACACACAAACAAGACAGACAGATTGACAAAGAGAGAGACAAGACAGAGAGACAGAAAGAGAGAGAGAGAAGACTGATAGAAAGAGAGAGAGACAGACAGACTGATGGAGAGACAGACAGATGGAGAGTGTATTGTGTTTATGTATGTATGTGTGTGAGGGAATGAAAGATTGGAAAAATTGTGCTGACTGTTGATGACTGATTGTTAATGCTTCACTGTTTTTATTAAACACAGAAAAAACTGATCAAAATTGGATTTTTATTTGATTTGATTTACTCACATCCACAACTAAGGTGATCTTGGTGCTTATGGTAGGATTTTTAAAATTTTGCCCGAACTGCCCTGCAAATCAAACATCCAAGGGATCTTTTAACGTGCATAGAGTGTTGTGATCTGCACAAGGGACCTCCTTTTTATCGTCTGTCTCTGATGGGACTAGGTGTTGATCCACCTACCTGAACCAGTGGGGTAGATTTTGCTAGCAACAGATGAACAAATTATATTATAAAATGTTGAAAGTGTGACGACAGGAAATACCTTCTTTTTTTTTTTTAATCTAGAAAATTTTTCAGCTGTTCGCATGGCTCGACCCAACTACCTTTTGGTTGAAAGGCGGACACTTTGCCTCTGGACTACCGAGTCCCCTAACAACAGATGAACAAAACTATCTTACAAAATGTTGAGTGCATGGCAGTATGACAGGAAATACTGTAATGTCAAAATATAGTGTTTGTTTTCTTGTCACAATGGACATTAAGATCAGTTTCTATATTTTTCAACAAAAAATACTCTAGTTTTGACTTTCAGAAACGTCCCACGCACCCCCATAAGGTGGACTCATACTCAAACCCCAAGCCTCATGGGGGGCCTCATGGAGGGGGTTACATACTATACACCCCAGCCTCATGGGGGTTCATACTATACAACCCAGCCTCATGGGGGGTTCATACTATACAACCCAGTCTCATGGGGGGTTCATACTAAACAACCCAGTCTCATGGGGGGTTCGTACTATACAACCCAGCCTCATGGGGGTTCATACTATACAACCCAGCCTCATGGGGGTTCATACTATACAACCCAGTCTCATGGGGGGTTCATACTAAACAACCAACCCAGGGGGTTCTCATGGGGGGTTCATACTACAACCCAGCCTCATGGGGGTTCATACTATCATGGGGGTTCATACTATACAACCCAGCCTCATGGAGGGTTCATACTATACAACCCAGCCTCATGGAGGGTTCATACTATACACCCCAGCCTCATGGGGGGTTCATACTATACAACCCAGCCTCATGGGGGTTCATACTATACACCCCAGCCTATTGGGGGGTTCATACTATGCACCCCAGCCTCATGGGGGGTTCATACTATACACCCCAGCCTATTGGGGGGTTCATACTATACACCCCAGCCTATTGGGGGGTTCATACTATACAACCCAGCCTCATGGGGGTTCATACTACTATACACCCCAGCCTATTGGGGGTGTTCATACTATACAACCCAGTCTATTGGGGGGTTCATACTACTATTGCACCCCAGCCTATTGGGGGTGTTCATACTATACAACCTAGCCTGGGGAGTGTTCATACTATACACACTAGCTTATTGGGGTGTTCATACTATACACACTAGCCTATTGGCCTATTGGTGTTCATACTATACACACTAGCTTATTGGGAGTGTTCATACTATACACCCCAGCCTCATTGGGGGTTCATACTATACACCCCAGCCTATTGGGAGGTTCACACTATGCACCCCAGCCTATTGGGAGTGTTCATACTATACACACTAGTCTATTGGCGTGTTCACACTATACACACTAGCCTATTGGGAGTGTTCATACTATACACACTAGCCTATTGGGAGTGTTCATACTATACACACTAGCCTATTGGGAGTGTTCATACTATACACACTAGCCTATTGGGAGTGTTCATACTATACACACTAGCCTATTGGGAGTGTTCATACTATACACACTAGCTTATTGGGAGTGTTCATACTATACACACTAGCCTATTGGGAGTGTTCATACTATACACACTAGCCTATTGGGAGTGTTCATACTATACACACTAGCCTATTGGGGTGTTCATACTATACACACTAGCCTATTGGGAGTGTTCATACTATACACACTAGCCTATTGGGAGTGTTCATACTATACACACTAGCTTATTGGGGTGTTCATACTATACACACTAGCCTATTGGGGTGTTCATACTATACACACTAGCCTATTGGGGTGTTCATACTATACACACTAGCCTATTGGGGTGTTCATACTATACACACTAGCCTATTGGGGTGTTCATACTATACACACTAGCCTATTGGGGTGTTCATGTTCATACTAATATATATACTATACACTATTGGCGTAACCTATTGGGAGTGTTCATACTATACACACTAGCCTATTGGGGGTGTTCATACTATACACACTAACCTATTGGGAGTGTTCATACTATATACATACTACCAGCCTCCTGAGGGGAGTTCATACTAAACACACCAGCCTCCTGAGGGGGTTCATACTATACACACCAGCCTCCTGGGGGTTCATACTATACACACCCTAGCCTCCTGAGGGGGAGTTCCATACTCTACACCTATTGGGGAGTGTTCAGCCTCCCAGGGGGTTCATACTATACACCCCAGCCTCCTATACACTCCAGGGGGGTTCATACTATACACACCAGCCTCCTGAAGTGTTTACATACAACCCAGTCTATTGGAGATGTTCTTACCCCAGCCTCCTCGAGGGGGTTCATACTATACACCCCAACCTCCTGAGGGGGTTCATACTATACAACCCAGTCTCCTGAGGGGGTTCATACTATACACCCCAACCTCCTGAGGGGGTTCACACTATACAACCCAGTCTCCTGAGGGGTTCATACTATACACCCCAACCTCCTGAGGGGGTTCACACTATACAACCCAGTCTCCTGAGGGGTTCCTACTATACACCCCAGCCTCCTGAGGGGGTTCATACTATACACCACAGCCTCCTGAGGGGGTTCACACTATACAACCCAGTCTCCTGAGGGGGTTCACACTATGCACCCTGTCTCCTGAGCCTCCTCAGGGGTTCACACTATACACCCCAGTCTCCTGAGGGGTTCACACTATACAACCCAATCTCCTGAGGGGGTTCACACTATACAACCCAGCCTCATGGGGTTAGGTTACTGGACTTGGGATCATGAGGTGCCGGTTTCATTTCCCTAGTAAAGCTGGTTCCAACTTTGTGTTCCTTTGGGAAATACATTTAAAGTGCACTGAATGATGTACAAAACCTCCTTTTTATCTTCCGTTTCCGCTGAGACTAGTACTAGTAGTAGTTGATCCACTTACCTGGCCCAAGGGGGGCGTTCTTCATCCGAGAAAATAGAGAAAATTTTCAATCTGTCGGAGTTCGGGCCCATCAACCAAAAGGTCATGGGTAAAGCCCCTACAGTGGTTGGACATTTTCTCGAGGTTTTTTTTCCCGAGTAAAATATGTCCCCCCCACCCTCCCCCCCCCCCTGGTCTAGGTAGGTGGATCGACATCTGAGATGGACGCAAAACAAGAAGTCACGTCTGCAGATCACAACACTATATTATGCACGTTAACGATTCCTTGACTGCTCACATGGCAGTTCGCGCAAAATTAAGAATCCCGCCAAATAACTCCGAGATCACTTTCGTTGTGGATGTGGGTGGTAAAGTCAGATAATAATAATAATAATAAGACTAAAATACCAAACCAAACAGCATTTACAAAACCCATCAATAAGAAATAAATGTTCATGTTAAATTAAGTTATAGAAGTTTAAGTGCTTGTTCCTTTTTTCTTCCAAAGTTTAAGTGCTTGTTCCTTTTTCTTCCAAAGCTGTTTAAGTGCTTGTTCCTTTTTTCTTCCAAAGCTGTTTAAGTGGTTGTTCCTTTTTTCTTCCAAAGCTGTTTAAGTGCTTGTTCCTGTTTTTTTCTTCCAAAGCTGTTTAAGTGCTTGTTCCTTTTTTCTTCCAAAGCTGTTTAAGTGCTTGTTCCTTTTTCTTCCAAATGTGTTTTGCACGGCATATCTACTACCTGTAATTTGTCTCTAAAATCACGTGATCGATAACGTACATGACACTGGAATTATGACTGAGTGGCGTACAGACCTTTCTAATTCTCTTCCAAAGCCCCACACACACACACACTTTTTTCTTCCAAAAAATCAAACGTTTTGAATAAAATATCTAAACATGTCACGACGACTTCGTTTGTATTTTGCTTTTGATTTCAAGACCACAGACAGTTTAAGAACATTGTAAAGCCAACGAAATGAAATAGCAATTATTTCAAAACTGTTTTAATTACTACGCATGTTGTTCATTTCATTCTTCACAAAGAGCAATCATTTATTTCATTCAAACTATTTTAGATTCTACTACCTTTTTTAATCATCAAACATACAGTGATCATTTCATACCTGACAAAGGAAAGCAGTCATTGATTTTCTAATTCAAACACACACACACACACAAAAAATCAAACGTTTTCTTTTTTAATCATAGCAAACGACAGAGTTTTCATTTTCTTTTGATTTCAAGACCTCTCATTTCAAAAAATGAGCAATCATTGTTTTCATTTCATCACAAAGAGCAATCATTGATTTCATTCAAACTATTTTAGATTCTCTTTTTTTAATCATAAATTTTCTCAAATTCTTTTTTAATCATAGCAAACATACAGATTTTCATTTCATACCTCTCACAAAGAGCAATCATTGATTCCATTCAAACTATTTTAGATTCTCTTTTTTTAATCATAGCAAACATGCAGATTTTTCGTCGCTTGGTGTGTATTTAGATATCGTTATATAATTAAAACACGTTGTAGATTCAATTTTTTAAATTTAGGGGTCATGGGTTTTCATGACAATTACAAAAAGCAATCATTATTTCATTGACTGTTTTAAATTCTCTTTGATTACATAGCAAAACATAAAGACAACCAAAAATTGACGTCGACAAAAAGTCAGAAGTTTCATTGAAGAGCAAATGAAACAATACATGTAATGATAGCAAAAAGTACAGAAATTTGTGAAGTGCAAATGAAACAATACATGTAATGATAAAAAGTCATTCTCTTTTTGTGAAGTGCAAAATGAAACAATACATTAATGATAAGTGAAAAAGCAAATTGTCAGAAGTTTCTCTTTTTTGAAGAGCAAAATGAAACAATACATGTAATGATAAAAAGTCAGAAGCAATTTGTTTCATTCAAAATGAAACAATACATGTAATGATAAAAAGTCAGAAGTTTTTGTGAAGTGCAAAATGAAACAATACACGTAATGATAAAAAGTCAGAAGTTTGTGAAGAGCATGGGTTGGAAACAATTACATGTAATGACAAAAAGTCAGAAGTTTGTGAAGAGCAAAATGAAACAATACATGTAATGACAAAAAGTCAGAAGTTTGTGAAGAGCAAAATGAAACAATACATGTAATGATAAAAAGTCAGAAGTTTGTGAAGAGCAAAATGAAACAATACATGTAATGATAAAAAGTCAGAAGTTTGTGAAGAGCAAAATGAAACAATACATGTAATGATAAAAAGTCAGAAGTTTGTGAAGAGCAAAATGAAACAATACATGTAATGATAAAAGTCAGAAGTTTAATGAAGAGCAAAATGAAACAATACATGTAATGATAAAAAGTCAGAAGTTTGTCAAGAGCAAAATGAAACAAACATGTAATGATAAAAAGTCAGAAGTTTGTGAAGAGCAAAATGAAACAATACATGTAATGATAAAAAGTCAGGAGAAGTTTGTAAAGAGCAAAATGAAACAATACATGTAATGATAAAAAGTCAGAAGCTTGTGAAGAGCAAAATGAAACAATACATGTAATGATAAAAAGTCAGAAGCTTGTGAAGAGCAAAATGAAACAATATATGTAATGATAAAAAGTCATTATTTTGGACTGCAGGGCAATGCCTTGTAAACTGTGAAAGAGAAGGCAGAAGGTAACACCAAAAATAAGAACATCTTTATTTCTCTCCTGGTTGCGCTCACGTTTTCTGTGGAGGTAACAATCAATGGCACGTGTGTATAATTTACCATTGAGGATGATGGTATAGTTTTGGTGATGACTTATTAAATAATTAATACATATTTGCATTGTTTTGCCGACAACTTAGCTTAATGCCCAGGGGATACTCTCCTGTTCCCATCAACCAAAACAAATACCGCACCATAGGGTCTCAATTATCGTCTATTTGCACATAGATCTATCTGCAGTACAGAAAGATCGCATTCAGTTCAGAATCGATGTTGCCGACCAAAAATCTAAATGTAGATCTGGCTCTGGAGTGAGTTTAAATGTAGCATTCATGGGGGGGGGGCATACTGCAAGTGTAAGTAGTCATCGTGGCGTAGCGGCTAAAGTAAGTTGGTACGAATCAGTCCATCTGTTCAAATCCCAGCTTGGAATGAGTGTTTTTATTTCTCTTAATTTAGTTTGTTTTAGGTTGCTGTTGTTTTTTTGTGTTTGTTTCTCAACACCAAATTAAGGCTTAGGTTGCCTTTCCTTCTCAGTTTTGTAAAGGGTGTTTAAACCAAACGACACAGTCAAAACAAATAAAATATTATCATATGGTAATAATAATAATAATAATAATAATAATAATAATAATAATAATAATACTAATAGTAAAACTAAATCAACATTGATACCAATAATAACTACAATATAATATGTATTTTGATTCGTCTCGTTTTCAGATCGTTCCAGGTGTGATAGATTCCGGTGATCTCAGAAACTTTTCATCATGTGAATGACGAAAGACATCATATCATAACGGGAGCAGGACTCACTCTCTTTTCTAAAGTCACTCTTCCGTTTCGTTTTTATCTGCTGTGTTGGCATAGTTACAAACTGGATATGCATCAGGGCCTATTACAAAGTTGATTTGGAAAACGGTGTCACCATTCTTTTCTTCTTCTTGGCCATTCTAGATTTCTTACATCTTATAGGATCTTTGGTATTGGCTATAACAGTTGTCTTTGACGTACTCATTAAAAAATCTTCTAAGATCTTCGACGTACTTGCTATAACAGTTGTCTTTCACGTACTTGCTATAACAGTTGTCTTTGACGATACTTGCTAATAACAGTTGTCTTTCACGTACTTGCTATAACAGTTGTCTTTCACGTGCTTGTTATAAGAGTTATCTTTGATGTACTTGCTATAACAGTTGTCTTTGACGTACTTGCTATAACAGCTGTCTTTAACGTACTTGCTATAACAGCTGTCTTTAACATTACTTGCTATAACAGTTGTCTTTAACGTACTTGCTATAACAGCTGTCTTTAACGTACTTGCTATAACAGTTGTCTTTAACGTATTTGCTATAACAGTTGTCTTTAGCGTACTTGCTATAACAACAGCGTACTTGCTATAACAGTTGTCTTTAGCGTGCTTGCTATAATAGTTGTCTTTCACGTACTTGCTATAACAGTTGTCTTTGATGTACTTGCTATAACAGTTGTCTTTGATGCTATAACAGTTATCTTTAACGTACTTGCTATAACAGTTGTCTTTGATGTACTTGCTATAACAGTTGTCGTACTTGACAGTTGTACTTGCTATAATAGTTATCTTTCAACGCATTTGCTATAACAGTTGTCTTTGATGTACTTGCTATAACAGTTGTCTTTGATGCCTTGCTATAACAGTTGTCTTTGTACTTGCTATAACAGTTGTCTTTGATGTACTTGCTATAACAGTTGTCTTTGATGTACGCCTTATAACAGTTGTCTTTGATGCTTGTTATAACAGCTGTCTTTGATGTACTTGTTATAACAGTTGTCTTTAATGTACTTGTTATAACAGTTGTCTTTAACGTATTTGCTATAACAGTTGTCTTTGATGTACTTGCTATAACAGTTGTCTTTAACGTACTTGTTATAACAGTTGTCTTTAACGTACTTGCTATAACAGCTGTCTTTGATGCACTCATTAAAAATTCTCTGATGGTTATAACAGCTGTTTGACGCATTTGCAATAACAGTTGTCTTTGATGTATTTGCTATACCTATCTTTGATGCACTCATTAAAAAATTCCTTCAGGATCTTTGGTACTTGCAATAACAGTTGTCTTGATGTACTTATCATCTTGTATCGCGGTATCGTGCTATATCGTGTATGCGTGTATCACGTACCTATCTATACGTGTACGTGTATTGTGTATCACGTACCTATATCGTGTATCGTGTATCGTGTATCGCAGTATCGTGTATCGTGTATCGTGTATCGTCGTGTATCGTGTATCGTGTATCGCGTATCATGTATCGTGTATCGTGTATCGTGTATCGTGTATCGTGTATCGTGTATCATGTATCGTGTATCGTGTATCGTGTATCCTATATCGTGTATCGTGTATCGTGCATCGCTGCACCTATCGTATAGGATGTATCGACGTATCCTATATCATGTATCGTGTATCGCTAATCCTAATATCGTGTATCGTACGTGCAGCATCTATCCTATATCGTGTATCGTGTATCGTGTGTCCTCATCGTGTAGCATGTATCGTGTATCGCGTATCTATCTATATCGTATCGTGTATCGCGCTGCATCATCCTATATCGTATCGCAGATCGTACCTATATATATATCGCATCGTGGTATCGCTGCATCTATCCTATATCGTGTATCTGCGTATCGTTGCATCTATCTATATCGTGTATCGTGTATTCGCACTATCCTATATATATCGTGGTATACGTGTATACGCGTACCTATCCTATATCGTGTATCGTGTATCGCGCACCTATCTATATCGTGTATCGTGTATAGTGTATCGCGTACCTATCCTATATCGTATCGTATCGTGTATCGCTGTACCTATCCTATATCACAGATCGTGTATCGTGTGACCTAGCCTATATGCGGTACTGCGTATCGTACTCAGCTTCCATATCGTGTATCGTATCACGTACCTATACTGTATCGTATCGTGTATCGTATCACGTACCTATCCTATATGGTATAATAAAATCGTATCATGTAGCATACCTATCCTGTATCATGTACCTATCCTCGTGTATCGTATCGTACCTATACTGCGTGTATTGTGTATCACCTATACTGTATCGTGTATTGTGTATCACGCCCTATACTGTATCGTGTATTGTGTATCACGTACTATCCTGTATCGTATCGTATATCACGCACTCATACTGTATCGTGTATTGTGTATCAGGTACCTATACTGTATCGTGTATTGTGTATCACGTACCTATACTCTATCGTGTATCGTGTATCGCATAACGTGTATTTTTTGTCATGTATTGTGTTATCCTGTATCGTGTATCGTACTATGTACCGTATACTGTATCGTGTATTGTGTATCACGTGTACCATGTATCGTATACATTATACCGTGCACCATACTGTATCGTATTACCCGTGTGCCGTGTACCGTATACCGTGTACCGTATATTGTGTACCATACCTATACGTGTACCCGTGTATTGTATATCCGTGTATACGTGTATCGTATTGTGTACACGCACCGTGTACTGTATCGTATTGTGTATGCATATACCGTGTCGCACGTGTGCAGGTGTGCCGTGTACACGTGTACCGTGTACCGTGTACCGTATACAAGTGTGTGCATTAATACCGATACACCGTGTACCGTACACCGTGTACCGTGTATCGTATACCGTATACCGTGTACCGTATACCGTGTACCGTATACCGTGTACCGTATACCGTATACATTATACCGTGCACTGTGTACCATGTACCGTATGCCATGTACCATATATCGTGTATCCTTTTTCTGATGCATTGTGTATGTGTATCATATCGTGTATCATAGCCATCATGTATCATGCATGTGAGGTATGGTGTGGTATGGTGTATTAATGGTGTGTGGTGTGGTGTGGTACCAGGGTGTGTGGTGTGGTGTGGTGTGGTGTGGTGTGGTGTGGTATGATGTAGTATGGTGGTATGGTGTGGTTTGGTGTGGTGTGGTATGGTGCAGTGTGGTGTGGTGTGGTGTGGTGTGGTGTGGTATGGGTGGTGTGGTGTGGTATGAGTGTGGTATGGTGTGGTATGGTGTAGTATGGTATTGTGTGGTGTGGTGTGGTATGGTGTGGTATGGTGTGGTATGGTGTGGTGTGGTATGGTATGGTATGGTGTTGTGTGGTATGGTGGTATTGTGTGGTATGATCAGATGTGGTATGGTATGGTATGTTGTGGTATTGTGTGGTTACCATGTATTGTATGCCATGTGTGGTATATCGTGGTATGGTGTGGTTTCGTGCATTGTGTATCGTAGGCCCTGTATCGTATTTATGAAATACACTATGGACTATGTATGTGGTATGGTGTGGTATGGGTGGTGTGTGTGGTGTGGTATGGGTGGTGTGGTGTGGTGTGGTGTGGTGTGGTGTGGTATGATGTGGTATGTGGTGTGGGTATGGTGGTTGGTGGTGGTATAAAGTGTGTATGGTGGTGTGGTGTGGGTGTAGGTGTGGTATGGTGTGGTATGGTGTGTAAGGTGTAGTATGGTGTGGTATGGGTGTGGTGTGGGTGTGGTGTGGTATGGTGTGGTGTGGTGTGGTGTGGGTATGGTGTGGTGTGGTGTGGTGTGGTATGATGTGGTGTGGTGTGGTGTGGTGTGGTGTGGTCCTGGTGTGGTGTAGTGTGGTGTAGTATGGTGTGTGGTATGGTGTAGTATAGTGTGGTGTGGTGTAATTGTGGTGTGGTGTGGTGTGGTATGGTGTGGTGTGATAGGGGGTGTGGTGTGGTGTGGTGTGGTGTGGTGTAGGTGTGGTGGTATGGTGTGGTGTGGTGTGGTGTGGTGTGGTGTGGTGTGGTGTGGTGTGGTGTGGTGTGGTGTGGTTTGTGGTGTGGTGTGGTGTGGTGTGGTATGGTGTGGTGTGGTATGTATGGTGTGGTATGGTGTGGTGTGGTGTGTGGTGTGTGTGGTGTGTGGTGTGGTGTGGTATGGTGTATATGTATTGTGGTTGTATGGTGTGGTGTGGTGTGGTGTAGGTGGTGTGGTGTGGTGTGGTATTGTATGTGTGTGGTGTGGTGTGGTGTGATGTGTGTGTGGTATTGTGTGGTATGGTGTGGTGTGGTGTGGTGTGGTGTTTTTCCTAGTGTGGTATGGTGTGGTGTGGTGTGGTGTGGTGTGGTGTGGTGTAGTGTGGTGTTGTATGGTGTGGTGTGGTGTGGTGTAGTGTAGTGTAGTGTGATGTGGTGTAGTGTAGTGTAGTGTGGTGTAGTGTAGTATGATGTAGTGTAGTGTAGTGTAGTGTAGTGTGGTGTGGTGTGGTGTGGTGTTGTGTGGTGTGGTGTGGTGTAGTGTAGTGGTGTAGTGTGGTGTGGTGTGGTGTAGTGTGGTGTTGTGTGGTGTGGTGGGGTGTAGTGTAGTGTGGTGTGGTGTAGTGTAGTGTGGTGTGGTGTGGTGTAGTGTAGTGTGGTGTGAGTGTGGTGCAGGTGTGGTGTAGTGTGGTGTGGTGTGAATTGTAGTATGGTATGGTATGGGTGTGAGTGTGATGTTGTGTGGGTGTGGTGTAGTGTGGTGTGGTGTGGTGTAGTGTGGTGTGGTGTGGTGTAGTGTAGTGTAGTGTAGTGTAGTGTAGTGTAGTGTAGTGTAGTGTAGTGTAGTGCAGTGTGGAATAGTGTAGTGTGGAATAGTGTAGTGTGGAATAGTGTAGTGTAGTGTAGTGTAGTGTAGTGTAGTGTAGTGTAGTGCAGTGCACGGTGTGGTAGTGTAGTGTAGTGTGTTGTATAGTATAGTGTAGTGTAGTATAGTGTAGTTTAGTGTAGTTTTAGTGTAGTGTAGTGTAGTGTAGTGTAGTGTAGTGTAGTGTTAAATAGTGTAGTGTAGTATAGTGTAGTGTGGTGTTGTATAGCGTAGTGTAGCAGTGGTGTGGTGTGGTGTGTGTGGTGTGTAGTGTTGTGGTTTGGTGTGGTGTGGTGTCGTGTAGTGTAGTGTATTGTGGTGTGGTGTGGTGTGTGTAGTGTAGTGCAGTGTAGTGTGGTGTGGTGTAGCGTAGCGTAGTGTAGTGTAGTGTAGTGTAGCGTAGCGTAGTGTAGTGTAGTGTAGTGTAGTGTGGTGTAGTGTAGTGTAGTGTAGTGTAGTGTAGCGTAGCAGGCGTAGTGTAGAGTGTAGTGTAGTGTAGTGTAGTGTGGAATAGTGTAGTGTAGTGTGTAGTGTAGTGTAGTGTGGAATACTGTAGTATAGCTTGTTGTGCCGTGGAGTAATGTAGTGTAGTGTGGTTTGATGTAGTGTGGTGTAGTGTGGTGTGGTGTGGTGTGTGTGGCGTAGTGTAGTGTAGTGTAGTTTGAGTGTATGTCAGTCAAATGTGGTGTGCTGTGTGTTGTGTGGTGTAGCGTGGTGTAATGTGGTGTAGTGTTGTGTGGTGTAGTGTGGTGTGGTGCAGTGTAGTATAGTGTAGTGTAAATCGTGTAGTGTAGCAGTAGCATAGTGTAGTGTAGTGTAGTTAGTAGAATAGTGTAGTGTAGTGTAAAGTGTAGTGTAGTGTAGTAGGGTTTAGTAGTGTAGTGTAGTGTGGTTTGATGTGGTAGGTGAAATGTAGTGCAGTGTGTTGGAATAGTGTAGTAGCGTAGCGTAGCGTAGTAGTGTAGTGTAGTGTAGTGTAGCGTGGAATAGTGTAGTGTAGTGTGGTGTGGTGTAGTGTAGTGTAGAATAGTGTAGTGTAGTGTAGTAAAATAGCGTAGTGTAGCGTAGTGTAGTGTGAGTATAGTGTAGTGTAGGTAGTAGTGTAGTGTAGTGCAGTGTAGTGTGGTGAAGTGTAATGTAGTGTAGTGTAGTGAAGTGTAATGTAGTGTAGTGTAGTGTAGTGTAGTGTAGTGGCAGTGTCTGCGGGTATGGTGGTGTCGTGTAGTGTAGTGTAGCGTGTAGTGCAGTGCAGTGCAGTTTAGTGCAGTGTAGTGTAGTGTGGTAGGTTTTAGTGTGGTAGGGATGCAGTGTGGTGTAGTGATAGTGCAGTGTAGTGCAGTGTAGTGTGGGTGTAGTGTGAGTGTAGTGTGCAGTGTAGTGTAGTGTCGTGGTGTAGTGTAGTGTAGTGTAGTGTGGAATAGTGTAGTGTAGTGTAGTGTACGTGTAGTGTAGTGTGGTGTAGTGTGATGCCATTTGCAGTGTAATTATGGTGCAGTGTGAGTGTGTTGTAGCTATAGTGTATAGTGTAGTGTAGTGTAGTGTAGGTGTAGTGTAGTGTGGGCAAGTGTGGTGTAAATGTAGTGTAGTGCAGTGTGGTGTAGTTTAGTGTAGTGTAGTGTGAGTGTGTGGTGTAGTTAGTGTAGTGCAGTGCAGTGCAGTGCAGTGGTGTAGTGTAGTGTAGTGTGTGCAGTGTGGTGTGTTGTGGTTTGGTGTGGTGTGGTGTCGTGTAGTGTAGTGTATTGACGGGTATGGTGACGTGTGGTGTGGTTTGGTGTGGTGTGGTGTGGTGTGTAGTGTAGTGTGGTGTGGTGTAGTGTAGTGTGGTTTGGTGTGGTGTAGTGTAGTGTGGTGTAGTGTAGTGCGGTGTGGTGTAGTGTGGTGTGGTGTGGTATGGTATGGTATGGTGTAGTGTGATGTTGTGTGGTGTGGTGTAGTGTGGTGTGGTGTGGTGTGGTGTGGTGTGGAATAGTGTAGTGTAGTGTAATGTAGTGTAGTGTAGTGTAGTGTAGTGTAGTGTAGTGTGGAATAGTGTAGTGTGGAATAGTGTAGTGTGGAATAGTGTAGTGTAGTGTAGTGTAGTGTAGTGTAGTGTAGTGTAGTGTAGTGTGGAATAGTGTAATGTAGTGTAGTGTGGAATAGTGTAGTATAGTGTAGTGCAGTGTGGTGTAGTGTAGTGTAGTGTGTTGTGTAGTATAGTGTAGTGTAGTATAGTGTAGTTTAGTGTAGTGTAGTGTAGTGTGGAATAGTGTAATGTAGTGTAGTGTAGTGTTAAATAGTGTAGTGTAGTATATGTAGTGTAGTGTGGTGTGCATGTGGTGTAGTGTTTAGTGTAGTGTGGTGTGGTGTAGTGTAGTCTAGTGTAGTATAGTGTAGTGTAGGTAGTGTAGTGTAGTTTAGTAGTGTAGTGTAGTGCAGAGTAGTGTGGAATAGTGCAGTAGTGTAATTGATGTAGCGTAGCGTAGTGTCAAGTGTAGCGTAGTGTAGTGTAGTGTAGTGTAGTGTAGTGTAATGTAGTGTAGTGTAGTGTAGTGTAGTGTAGTGTAACATAGTGTAGTGTAACGTAGTGTAGTGTAGTGTAACGTAGTGTAGTGTAGTGTAGCGTAGTGTAGTGTAGTGTAGTGTAGTGTAGTGTAGCGTAGTGTGTGAATAGTGTAGTGTAGTGTAGTGTAGCGTAGTGTAGTGTAGTGTAATAGTGTAGTGTAGTGTAGTGTAGTGTAGTGTAGTTTCAGTGTAGTGTAGTGTAGTGTAGTGTGTGTAGGCAGTATAGTGTAGTGTAGTGTATGTAGTGTGACATTGTCAAATGTAGTTGCTGTGTAGTGTAGTGTAGTGTAGTGTGGTAAATGTATAGTGTGAAATAGTGTAGTACAGTATAGTGTAGTTTAGTGTAGTTTGATGTATAGCAGTCAAATGTAGTGCTGTGTAGTACAGTATAGTGTAGTGTAGTGTAGTTTGATGTATAGCAGTCAAAGGAGTAGTGCTGTGTAGTACAATATAGTGTAGTGTAGTATAGTTTGATGTATAGCAGTCAAATTAGTGCTGTGTAGAACATTGTAGTGTAGGGTAGTATAGTTTGATGTATAGCAGTCAAATGTAGTGCTGTGTAGCACAGCATAGTGTAGTGTACATGAAGTTTAGTATAGCAGTCAAGTGTAGTGCTGTGTAGCACAGTATAGTATAGTGTAGTCTAGTGTAGTTTGATGTATAGCAGTCAAATGTGTGATTTATTAATGAAGGCACAGTACAGTCTAGTGTAGTCTAGTGTAGTTTGATGTATAGCAGTCAAATGTAGTGATTTGTAGTGTACAGTACAGGTAGTATAGTGTAGTCTTGTTGTGGTGTAGGTGTTGTATTTGTAGTACAGTGTGGTATAGTATAGTGTAGTCTAGTGTGTGTGATCATATAGCAGTAAAATGTAGTGCTGTGTAGCACAGTATGGTTTAGTGTAGTGTGGTGAAGTTTGATGTGGTGTAGTAAAATGTATGCTGTGTAGCACAGCATAGTGTAGTGTAGTGTAGTGAAAGTGTGGTGTGAAGCCAAGTGTGGTGTAGTGAAGTATGCTGTGGTGTGATGTAGTGTGGTGTGGTGTAGTCTTGTGTATTATGGTGTGGTGTGAGTGTTGTGTGGTGTAGTGTGGTGTGGTATGGTGTAGTGTGGTGTGTGGTGTAATATGTTAATGAGTGTGGTGTAATATGGTGTGGTGTAATGTAGGTGGTATGTGTGGTGTGGGTAGCAATGTGGTATGGTGTAGTGTGGTGTGTTATAATGTGGTGTGGTGTAGTGGTGTGGTGTAATGTAGGTATCAATTGTAGTGTGGTGTGGGTGTAATGTGGTGATGTAATGGTATGGTGTGGTGTAGTGTGGTGTAGTGGTGTGGTGTAGTGTGGTGTGGTGTAATGAGTGTGGTGTAGTGTGGTGTGGTGTAGTGTAATATGGTGTGAGTGTAATGTGGTGTGGTGTAATGTGGTGTGGTATAATGTGGTGTGGAGTGTAATGGTGTGAGTATGTGTAGACCATGGTGTGCTGGTGTGATGTAATGTGAGTGGTGTATAAATGATGCAGGTATAATGCTAGTATGGTGTAATGTAGTGTGGTGTAGTGTAGTGTGGTAGTTTAGTGTAGTGTCGTGTAGTGACATGTGGTATCGTGTAGTGTAGTGTAGTGTAGTGTAGTGTAGTGTAGTGTAGTGTAGTGTAGTGTAGTGTAGTGTAGTGTCTCGTGTAATATCGTGTAGTGTAAGTGTAGTGTAGTGTACTGTAGTGTAGTGTGGTGTGGTGAATGTGGTGTAGTGTAGTGTAGTGTAGTGTAGTGTGTGTGGTGTGTGTACTGAGTGTACTGTAGTGTAGGTGTAATCTGTGGTGTACTGTAGTGTAGTGTAGTGTAGTGTGGTGTAATGTGGTGTGGTGTGGTGTTGTGTGTAGTGTAGTCTAGTGTGGTGTGGTGTAGTGTGGTGTAGTGTGGTGTGGTGTGGTAGTGTAGTGTAGTGTGGTGTGGTGTAGTGTGGTGTGGTGTAGTGTGGTGTGGTGTGTAGTATAGGTAGTGTGGTGTAGTGTAGTGTAGTGTAGTGTAGTTTAGTGTGGTGAGTGTAGTGTAGTGTAGTGTGGTGTAGTGTAGTGCAGTGTAGTGTGGTGTGGTGGGTGTGTAGTGTGTAGTGCAGTACAGTGCAGTGTAGTGTAGTGTGTGTAGTGTAGTGTAGTGTAGTGTGGTGTGTAGTGTAGTGTCGTGTAGTGTGTAGTGTACTGTAGTGTAGTGTAGTGTGGTGTAGTGTAGTGTAATGTAGTGTAGTGTAGTGTAGTGTAGTGTAGTGTGGTGTGGTGTGTGTGTGGTGTGTAGTGTGGTGTAGTGTAGTGTAGTGTAGTGTAGTGTGTGTAGTGTAGTGTTGCAGTGTGGTGTAGTGTGGTGTGGTGTAGTGTAGTGTAGTGTAGTGTAGTGTAGTGTAGTGTAGTGTAGTGTGTGTAGTGTAGTGTAGTGTAGTGTAGGTGTAGTTAGTAGTGTCGTGTAGTGTAGTGTAGTGTAGTGTCTGTAGTGTAGTGTGTAGTGTAGTGTGGAATAGTGTAGTGTGGTGTATTGTAGTGTAGTGTAGTGTACAGTAGTGTAGTGTAGTGTAGGTGTAGTGTAGTGTAGTGCAGTGTGGTGTAGTCTAGTGTAATGTGTCGTTTGTGTAGTGTAGTGTAGTGTAGTGTAGTGTAGTGTGGTCGTGAGTGTAGTGTAGTGTAGTGTGGTGTGTGTAGTGTAGTGTAGTGTAGTTGTGGTGTAGTGTAGTGTAGTGTAGTGTAGTGTGTAGTGTAGTGTAGTGTAGTGTAGTGTAGTGTAGTGTAGCTGTAGTGTAGTGTAGTGTGGTGTAGTGTAGTGTAATGTAGTGTGTAGTGTAGTGTGAGTGTAGTGTAGTGTAGTGTAGTGTAGTGTAGTGTAGTGTGTAGTGTAGTGTAGTGTAGTGTAGTGTAGTGTAGTGTAGTGTAGTGTAGTGTAGTGTAGTGCAGTGTAGTGTAGTGTAGTGTAGTGTAGTGTAGTGTAGTGTAGTGTAGTGTAGTGTAGTGTAGTGTAGTGTAGTGTGGAGGTGAGTGTAGTGTAGTGTGGTGTAGTGTAGTGTAGTGTAGTGTAGTGTGGTGTGGTGTAGTGTGGTGAGTGTGGTGTAGTGTAGTGTAGTGTAGTGTAGTGTAGTGTAGTGGTGTGGTGTGTGGGTGGTGTAGTGTGGTGTAGTGTGGTGTGTAGTGTAGTGTGGTGTAGTGTAGTGTGGTGTAGTGTAGTGTAGTTTAGATGGTGTGGTGTGGTGTAGTGTGGTGTAGTGTAGCATAGTGTATTGTAGTGTAATGTATTGATAGTGTAGTCTAGTGTAGTTTAATGTAGAGGTAGTGAAGTGTAGTATAGTTTGGTGTGGTCTGGTGTAGTCTAGTGTAATAGTGTGTAGTGTAGTATAACTGTAGTATAAAAGTAATGTAGTGATTGTGTATGTAGTGTAGTAGTATAGTAGTAATGTTGTGTAGTCTAGTGTGGTTTAATGTATAGCAGTTTGTGTTATGTGTTGGTGTAGTGTAATTACAGTATAGTATAGTGTAATGTAGTGTAGTTTGATGTATAGTGTAAAATAGTGGTGTGTGTAGTGTACTGTAGTTTAATATAGTGTAGGTAGTAGTGTAGTGTAGTGTAATATGGTGTGTAGTGTAGTGTAGTGTGGTGTGGGTGTAGTGTAGTGTAGTGTGGTGTGGTGTAGTGTAGTAGTGTTGTGTGGTGTGGTGGTGTAGTAGTGGTGTGGTGGTGTAGTGTAATGTGGTGTGGTGTAGTGTAGTGTGGTGTGGTGTAGTGTAGTGTGGTGGGTGTAGTGGTGTGAGGTGTAGTGTAGTGTGGTGTGGTGTGGTGTAGTGTAGTGGTGTGGTGGTGGTGGATGTGGTGTAGTGTATGGTGTAGTGTGGTGTGGTTTAGTGTAGTGTGGTGTGGTGTAGTGTAGTGTAGTGAGGTGGTGTAGTGTAGTAGCAGGTGTAGGTGAAGGTAGTGTGTGTGGTAGTGTGGTGTGGTTTAGTGTAGTGTGGTGTAGTGTAGTGTAGTGTAGTGTAGTGTGGTGTGGTGTAATGTGGTGTGGTGTAGTGTGGTGTAGTGTGGTGTGGTGTAGTGTGGTGTGGTGTAGTGTGGTGTGGTGTAATGTGGTGTGGTGTAGTGTGGTGTGGTGTGGTGTGGTGTAATGTGGTGTGGTGTAATGTGGTGTGGTGTAATGTGGTGTGGTGTAATGTAGTGTGGTGTAATGTGGTGTGGTGTAATGTGGTGTAATGTTGTGTGGTGTAATGTGGTGTGGTGTAATGTAGTGTGGTGTAATGTGGTGTGGTGTAATGTGGTGTAATGTTGTGTGGTGTAATGTGGTGTAATGTAGTGTGGTGTAATGTGGTGTGGTGTAATGTGGTATAATGTTGTGTAGTGTAGTGTGGTGTAGTGTGGTGTGGTGTAATATGGTGTGGTGTAATGTGGTGTGGTGTAATGTGGTGTGGTGTAATGTGGTGTGGTGTAGTGTGGTGTCGTGTAATGTGGTATGGTGTAGTGTGGTGTGGTATGGTGTAGTGTGGTGCGGTGTAGTGTGGTGTAGTGTGGTGTGGTGGTGTGGTGTGGTGTAGTGTAGTGTAGGTGGTGTGGTGGTAGTGTAGTGTGTGGTGTGGTGTGGTGGGTGTAGTGTGGTGTGGTGTAGGCAGTAGTGTGGGTGTGGTGTAGTGTAGTGTGGAATAGTGTAGTGTGGAATAGTGTAATTAATGGAATAGTGTAGTGTGGTGTAGTGTAGTGTGATGTGGTGTAGTGTAGTGCAGTGTGGTGTGGTGTGGTGTAGTGTTGTAGTATGGTGGTGTAGTATAGTGTGATTAGTGTAGTGTAGTGTGGTGTGGTGTAATTGTGGTGGTAGTGTTAAGTAGTGTGGTGTAGTATGGTGTAGTGTGGTGTTGTGTGGGTGGCGTAGGGAAGGTAGTGTAGGTGTGGTGTGGTGTGGTGTAGTGTAGTGGTTTGGTGTGGTGTGGTGTGTGTAGTGTAGTGTATTGTGGTGTGGTGTAGTGCGGTGTGGTTGGTGTGGTGTAGTGTGGTGTAGTAGTGTAGTGGTAGTGTGGTGGGATGTAATGTAGTGTAGTGTGGTGTAGTGTAGTGTGGTGTAGTGTGGTGTGGAACAGTGTGGTGTGGTGAGGTGGTGTAGTGTGGTGTAGTGTAGTGTAGTGTAGTGTAGTGTGGAATAGTGTAGTGTAGTGTGGTGTAGTGTGATGTAGTGTGGAATAGTGTAGTGTAGTGTGGTGTGTAGTGTGGTGTGATGTAGTGTAGTGTAGTGTAGTGTAGTGTAGTGTAGTGTAGTGTAGTGTAGTGTGTGATGTGTGTTGTGTAGTGTGGAATAGTGCAGTGCAGTGTAGTGCAGTGTAGTGTTTGTAGTGTGGTGTGGTGTGGTGTGGTGTAGTGTTGTGTAGTGTAGTGTGGTGTGGTGTGAGTGTGGTTGTGTATGTAGTGTGGTGTGGTGTAGTGTAGTGTGGTGTAGTGTGGTGTAGTGTAGTGAGTGTGGTGTAGTGTAGTGTAGTGTGTGTAGTGTAGTGTGAGTGTGGTGTAGTGTGTGTGTAATGTAGTGTAGTGTAGTGTGGTGTGGTGTAGTGTGGTGTAGTATGGTTTGGTGTGGTGTAGTGTAGTGTAATGGTATTGGTGTAGTGTAGTGTAGTGTAGTGTAGTGTATGTGTGTAGTGTGGAATAGTGTAGTGTGGTGTAGTGTGGTGTGTAGTGTAGTGTAGTGTGGTGTGGTGTAGTGTAGTGTGGAATGGTGTGTGTGGTGGCGTAGTGTAGTGTAGTGTAATGTGTGAAGGTGTGGTGTGAGTGTAGTGTAGAATAGTGTAGTGTAGTTGGTATGGTGTGATGTGGTGTTGCATAGTGTGGTGTGGTGTGGTGTGGTGTATGTGGTGTGGTGTGGTGTCGTGTGGTAGGGTGTGGTGTGGTGTAGTGTTGGGTGTGGTGTGGTGTGGTGTGATGCAAGCAGTGTAGTGTAGTGTGGTGTGGTGTGGTGTGTGTGTAGTCATAATTGTAGTATGGTGTGGTGTCGTGTAGTGTAGCGGGAGTGTAATAGTGTAGTGTGGTGTGGAATAGTGTAGTATTAGATAGTGTAGTGTAGTGTGAGGTAGTGTAGGTGTGGTGTGATAGGGTGTGGTGTGATGTGGTGTGGTGTGGTGTGAGTGTGGTGTAGTGGTGTGAGTGTGGTGTGGTGCTGAGTGTGGTGTGGTGTGGTGTGTTGTGTGGTGTGTGGTGTTGTATTGTGTGGTGTGGTGTGGTGTAGTGTAGTGTGGTGTGGTGTGGTGTAGTGTAGTGTGGTGTGGTGTGATGTGGTGTGGTGTGGTGTAGTGTAGGGTGGTAGGGTGTGCTGTGGTGTGGTGAAGTGTGGTGTGGTAAAGTGTGGTGTGGTGGTGTGGTGTGGTGTGGTGTGGTGTGGTGTGGTGTGGTGTGGTCTTGTGTAGTATGGAAACATGTGTGTGGCATAGTGTTGTGTGGTGTAGTGTGGTGTGGTGGTGTGTGGTGTGGTGGTGTGGTGTGGATGTAGTGTGGTGTGGTGTGGTGTACTGTGGTGTAATGGTGTGGTGTAGTGTGGGTGTGGTGTGGTGTGGTGTGGTGTACTGTGGTGTAGTGTGGTGTAGTGTGGTGTGGTGTTATGTGGTGTAGTGTAGTGTGGTGTGGTGTAATGTGGTGTGGTGTGTGTGGTGTGGTGTGGTGTGGTGTGGTGTGGTGTAGTGTGGTGTGGTGTAATGTGGTGTGGTGTAGTGTGGTGTGGTGTGGTGTAATGTGGTGTGGTGTAAATAACT
>JAXRKP010000410.1:115000-117500 GCA_037039925.1 Doris montereyensis
AAGCAGCTTATCTTTGAGTGAAGTACTTGATACTCTTTACAAAAGAACGTGCAGTTTGCCGTTGATCTATTTATCCCAAAGCAAATAGTGATGAGTTTCTTGTTCCTTGCTAAAACTTGTTTACACGTGTGTTTACACTTTTATAATGTGTTCTAATGTTGTAGTAAGGTAATGTGGCGGGGAGAGGGGGAGTCAGAAGAGTGGGTGATTAAAGGACTCGTAAACGGTGTCTTGAAAATCTTCAAATTTCAAGAGTTTGTCAAGATTTTTCTGCTTATTGTTATGTCAGAAGTGTTTTGGCCTTGTTCAAATGAAAGTTTAAAACGTACACCCACACAAAAAAAGGGATATTTCCTTCTTGCTTGATTTAAACCCAGATGAGTAGTTGTAAGTAGTAGTGTTGCTTGTTTGAACACAGTGAGTGTCTCTTTGAGTGTTTGAACACAGTGTCTCTTGCGCGTTGGAATACAGTGTCTCTTGCTTGTTGTAACAGCAGAAGTGCAGTCAGGCTGAAACGTACGTTTAATCTGAAAAGTAAAATTAAAATAAAGACGTTTGATTTCAACTCGATTGCTAAACAATGGGAAATATGATCGAATGAACGACGGTAGAGACTTTTTAGAAGGAAAATTGTGGGTTGAGAGCGTAAAGAAGAGAGAGAGAGAGAGAGAGAGAGAGAGAGAGAGAGAGAGAGAGAGAGAGAGAGAGAGAGAGAGAGAGAGAGAGAGAGAGAGAGAGAGAGAGAGAGAGAGAGAGAGAGAGAGCGAGAGAGAGAGAGAGAGAGGAGAAAGAGTGTGTGTGTGTGTGTGTGTGTGTGTGCGCGTGTGTGTGTGTATGCGTGCGTGTGTGTATGTGTGCGCATATGTGTGTGCGTGAGTATTCGTGTGTGTGTGTGTGTGTGTGTGTGTGTGTGTGTGTGTGTGTGTGGAGAAGAGGAGCGATATAAACAACAGGACGAAGCATGCAAACTCAGAAAGACAAAGACAAATAGAGACAAAATCATAGACAGAGATAAAATATAGATAGTACATAGATTGAGAAAGTCGAGTCGGCTGTTTTAGTGAATTTGATATACACCATTACGGCAACAGCAACCCCATCATCATAAAGACTCCCAGATTGAAACCACACTATTCCTGACCTGAATTGTGCAAACAAGGATTTAGCTGCGAGCGTAAAAATTCCCAAAAAAAAGCAGCTGGAAGTGATTTCTTAGTAATGTCATGGAAATATGCGATCCTGTCTAGTTCTTTCGCTCAGAAGCACCACAGACCCTCAAAGAAGACAACAACTCTAAGACTTGTGATAACAATGGTTGTCCATGAAAATAGGACGAGCTGTCAGAATGTGTCAATAAAAAACAAGGTGAGTTGTCGAATGTGTCAATAAAAAACAAGGTGAGTTGTCGGAATGTGTCGATAAAAAATAAGGTATTTCATGGACACTTGCCGACAACTCACTTTATTTTTTATTGACACAACTCACCTTATTTTTATTGACACATCTGACAACTCACCTTATTTTTTATTGACACATTCCGACAACTCACCTTGTTTTTTATTGACAACTCACCTTATTTTTTACATTCCGACAACTCACCTTATTTTTATTGACACATGCCGACAACTCACCTTGTTTTTTATTGACACATGCCGACAACTCACTTTGTTTTTTATTGACACATTCCGACAACTCACCTTATTTTTTATTGTGTGATGCCGGAGGTATTACTTAGATCTAGATTCTAAATATTTCTCGTTTGTTGTCTGACGAAGGGTTATACCCGAAACGTCACGTGTTTGTTCTGTCTTTATTAGTGGAGTTGTTACTTATTGTCATATTTCGCCATAAGATGAGGTGACTTGTTGACAAGTGTTCATAAAATGAGGTGAGTTGTTGGCAAGTGTCCATACGATGAGGTGAGCTGTTGACAAATGTCCATAAGATGAGGTGAGTTGTCGGCAATTGTCCATAAAATGAGGTGAGTTGTCAGCAAGTGTCCATAAAATAAGGTGAGTTGTTGGCAAGTGTCCACGAAATAAGGTGAGTTGTGGCAAGTGTCCATAAAATGAGGTGAGTTGTCGGTAAGTGTCCATGAAATAAGGTGAGTTGTCGGTAAGTGTCCATGAAATAAGGTGAGTTGTTGGCAAGTGTCCATGAAATAAGGTGAGTTGTTGGCAAGTGTCCATAAAATGAGGTGAGTTGTCGGTAAGTGTCCATGAAATAAGGTGAGTTGTCGGTAAGTGTCCATGAAATAAGGTGAGTTGTTGGCAAGTGTCCATGAAATAAGGTGAGTTGTTGGCAAGTGTCCATGAAATAAGGTGAGTTGTTGGCAAGTGTCCATGAAATAAGGTGAGTTGTTGTTCATAAGTGTCCATGAAATAAGGTGAGTTGTCGGCAAGTGTCCATAAGATGAGATGACTTGTTGACAAGTGTCCATGAAATAAGGTGAGTTGACAGTAAGTGTCCATAAAATGAGGTGAGTTGTCAGCAAGTGTTC